>JAUELE010248287.1:0-10986 GCA_031471655.1 Diodora aspera | reverse complement strand
TGTATATCCAACGCATTTGTGAATTTATTCAGTAGTCTCTCAAAATCTTGGTATACTTTCTTTTGGACGTCCGTATACATATTTTCTTCGACATTTTGCCTGACGAACTGCTATATTCCCCCCACCACCCCACCCCGTTGGCGCCACCCCTTTATCAGCTATGCCACATTAAATAAGAGCCCAATATCTGCATGTAGTCTAAACAGAAGAGCTAAAGCTGGACTAAAACTCTGCTGCCTTCTGATCGGAAACGAAACATACACTGCCGGGCAAAATAAACGATACCAAATGATTTCAGTTATTTGCCCTTACGTCTTTATGTCATAGCTGATCAAAATGATGCTTGGATTTCAACGAGTGTGATTTGATTGACATCATGTCGTTGATAACACTTCCTAAACTCGAAGGGATATCTTTTTTTACATATCCAACGTAATTGTGATTTTTTTTCAGTAGTCTCTCAAAATCTTGGTGTCGTTATTTTTGCTCGGCAGTATAGAACAGTTTGCCCTGCTATCTTGTAATCCTCCTTAACTCTTTGAATCCTGGGTTCCCTGTGTCTTGGGCACTCCCAAAGGGAAAACAGTAAACAATGCAAATGCTGTGTTTACCGGAAAATAAGATTACATGCAGAAGATCTAGAGTTGTTTATTGGCCGAGAAGTTGTCAAGATATAAGTCTGTAAACAGCAATATGTGCTGGCCAGTGAGCCAGTCTCTGAAGTATCTGCACTGGGCCATCGAACTTCTCCCGAACGCGAAATAGGTCTGGTGCTATCCGTATGAAATAAGTAACGTAAACTGTAAATCATACATTGTAAAAGTGTATACCTAATTAAAAACACCGTATTGCCTTAGTCCCGACAGATACAGACGGCTTTGTTTTCTACTTTCAAATAGACAGCCTAATTGAGAAACCTGTGTGCACTAGTCGTGGTATGTACATACTTTTATGTATATTTATACCTATATAAAAATGTACCGTGATAAATAAGGAAAAACAATAATACCAAGCTATGTCGACCTATTTGTGCAGCCTACGAGAAACGTAAAGTAAAGTTTAAACACAAACTAACCTAGCCTTTAATAACTGAGTTAGTAGTGTTGTACCCATCGCCCGAGTGCCCTTGAATAGTTTTGAAATGTAAATCAAACAGGCAAATCCCACAATTGTCACTGTTTTGAAAGGTCATAAATTGTTCCCTAACAACATTGATTCACAAGAGCGTGGACAGATGTTAGGATCTGATATAAAGACCAGAGGCGTGCACGAATCCTTATAACAGCCCTGCACGAAGAGCGTAATATCACTGCGTTTGTGTTCTCGAGTGGAAACTGTTTGCATGCGGTGTTTCTGTAATTTAAAAGCTACACTTATACTCTCGACATAACCTAATCTTCTAGAGTGGTGTTGATGCCACCAAAATGAGGTATTTGCCGAACGATTGGATTTCTGTTCTTTGCTGGATATTGTGTTGAAGAGGCCGATCGATGAGGTTTTTTTCTAAGACCAAGTGTTTTCCTGCAAAATGAATTTCAACATTTAAACCGGTGTAATCACTGAGCTGTTGGGCGCGCATTGATAACTGATTTTGCGAGTATTAGAAACGAACACAGTCAGGATGTCCACTTAAATTACTTCAGTTCCGCAAACGTTTATCAACTTGATGAATGCCTGTCAGAACAAACACGGGATTAGACAAGTGAAGAATTTGTTGAGCTGTAAAATCAGTGTTAATAAAGCATGCTGGTTACAGCCTGGCCGCTGTCCTGGACGATGCCGCTTTTATGTAAACTGAAAGATAAAAAAAATAGTTTTTCCGTGGCACGGATGAGCTTCCGTAGAAATCTATTTGGCAAATGATGGTTATCTCTCTAGGTAAGAAGCATGCTATAAAGCAATCTTGCACTTTTGTGTGAAACATCGGTGTCAGACTCGGTATGATCGGTAGGAAGTTGTCTTGATTTGCACAAGTCTCTGATGAAATTCTTAGTTTCTAACATTTTATTTAAATATTAACAATATAATCTACAAATAGAATATTTACTCGGAGACTGTCGGAGACTTGCACAAGTCTCTGAGAAAATTCTTAGTTTCTAGAATCTCATTTCTATATAAAAAAATACCTACAAATGAAAATCTCTTCTCAGAGACGTCCTCAGACTTGTGGTGTTATCTAGACTTGCTAAATTGTATTGCACAGGACGCTGAACGTATAGTAAATATATTGTAGTACAGTCTTGGAGCAAAGGTACTGCTGTGTTTTTCTAGACTTGCTAAATGTTATTGCACAGGAGGCTGAACGTGTGGTAAATGTATTGTAGAAAAGCTTTTGAGCAAGGCTGGAAGTTGTTCCGCCTATTAGAAACAATAAAATCTTACTAAGCCACTCCGTGTTATATGTAGGGAGGTTTAACAGTCGTGTGTACATAAATCCGCCTTTACTGTCTGTGATTCCAAGTGTTTTCCTAAAATGGAATTTATCATCTACGCATTGGGTATATTTCTTTTAAAAACTACAATTTCTAATTGTTTGCATGACATTTAGAAGCCAAAGTAATATAGAGCAATTTTGTTTGTAGATGACTTCTTTTTTATTTCACTGGCGACACAGATGATGTCGTTATTAGGTTAATGTTCGAAGGGGATGAGTGTAGACGAGTATTATTTGTAAATGTTGAAGCCGGTTTACTGAATAATCATAATACAAGCACGCCCTGCACTCATCAAGTGTGTACAAATACATATACTACTTAAAAGAAGTCATGGCTTAAACCTAATAAAAAAAATATTTTATTATCAAGAAGTAGTACATATATATCCGAAATGTACATGATGAAATGTTGGCACACATGTCAAATGCCAATGTGCGCATGTTTGAAGTGACAATCATTAACGTGTGCACATGATACATCATGAAGTTAAGATTTTGAGGAACATGTCACATGAAGCAAATCTTTCTACAATTCAATAAACGTCGGAAGTAAATTTTCACCTGAAATTTAAAATAATCGGCAAAGTTTCAGTGATAAAAATACGGCAAGAAAACATCTAAAAATATGTTCATAAGGCTAGTTCCGGCAAACATCCAACAGCAAAATTGTTTATTTCAGTTCATGCTTCTGTCAGTTATGACTCTTAACTTCTTGTGAGTAGTATATTATTTCGGGTATCTTTCTCCGCTGTATTTTATTTCATTCTGCTCATGTGATTCCAGGTTTGCTACTGCGATATGACTCCGCATAAGACGATGTGTTATTTAGCTGGTTATTTCGAGTATTGTCGGTTCATGGGGCCGAACGGTTGCACATTTGTTTTTAAGCACACATTTGGTTTCAGGTAGTACATTGGCATTGTCGACATCGTTTATACATTTAACATTATTATATTTCAGAAAGAAAATGTCGAGAACTTTTGTGCTGTTCCTGTCATGCGTAGTACTTCTGAATGTCGCCACATCCGTCAAAGCTAGGAACGTTGACTGCGCTTGGGCCTGTTATTACAACACTGCTACCAGATTCTGTGACTGCCCCTCCCCAAGAATACCTTTGAGATATGGAAAAAGGGGTGTCAGGATTCCTTTCCGATGGGGCAAGAGGTCATATGATACAAATCAACCTGGGTCATACGGAGACAGGTGAGAGATACATTAAAACCAGGCCGGGCAGTGCGTGTGGTGAGAGAGGGAGTTGGTTTGGCCATTTGGCGAGGGCCTACGATTTTGAGGTGGTGGGGCAGGGTCGGCTTTAGTAACAGTGGGGCTCTATTTTGGGCCATTTTGGCGGAGCCTATGGGAATCAAACAGGGCAGAGACTCCTAGTAAAGCACAGAAAGAAGAGAAAAAAGGAAAAGATAAAGATTATCCTTGCAAGTGGCTCATTTAGGTGCACTACCAAATTGAGAGCAATCTGTTCAATATGCTTAAAACCAGTTTGGGGTGGGGGCACAGCCCTACAAGGGTTTCTTCTTCAATGTCATTGGGAAGTTTCAAGTAGACCCTGAGAGACCTTGTAAGGGTTATTAAGGTCATAAACCCCAAAGGGGAAATTCTGAAAACAGACAAGCTATCTTATCGGCACACGCGGCAATTAATCTAAAAATAAGTTAGATCTATCAAGTTTATCATTGCGAAGATATCTAGGACAATGTGCTTCCCTGGAACCTATCTATGTCATACAGTACTGGAGTAGGAATCAATGATCTGGAAATTCGAACAAAAATTGCCTTTACATACTAGTCCTGTCTGACGCCCCATCGTTTGATGGACCTGTACAAACACATAGTAAGTTAAAGGCCTCCACGTACGTTTTACTATGAGAGTCACTATATTTCATTAAACCCACTTCAGTGTGGGATTCGCTCTGATAAATTGATATGGCGACCCGCTGGGACTCCTTACCAATGCTTTATACACGTCTGATCTGCGCTAAGCATATCGCACGCACGCAACTAATTCCAAAGCATGAATGATAAAGCCTTTACGTCACGTTAGACAATCAATCTTAGATGGAATTTCTGGCCTCCTATAATGTCTTTAAAGCATGTTGGTCTACTGTTTCACCGGCACCAATCGATTAAAACCTTAAAGACATCGTCTGAGATATATTTGATCCCCAAAGACCTTCTAGGGTTCATACTACCTCGAACTGAGACTCGGATGACGCCAATGGTGACCAGATTGGGCAAATGGCTTTATCTGTAAATTTCTTTCGTTCATCATGCTAAATGTGGGTACCTGGTAGTAATGTGATGGCAACCTTCTCGCACTTTGGACATTATATTAATCAGGGGGGTTCCGAATGTTGTCGATTGTTCGTTGTTCAATGGATCGGAGTAATAATGGTGAACATTTGTACATACAGGAGCCGCGGATTTACCGCAATATGTCTTATAATTATTATTGTCTTAACTGTGTACTGAAATAATTATATTACCAATTGGTTTCCCTGACCCGGAAGAAGCACAAAGCCTAGGGGCTCTTTACTGACTTGAGCCACTGTCAATTTTTTAAATCATATTTACGACAAGAAACGAAGATGGCTTAAAATATACATTTGGAGATATCACGCATTAACATTTGTGTTTATGCTGAACCTGTTACGTTTAATATTAACTTAAGATAGCTAAGCCATTAGCGGCTGTCAGTTACTACATGCTAATGAGAGTTATTTGCCCTTCGTTAAGGACTCCTTGGCGGATGTTGCCCCACATGTATCGGGTGCACATGACTATCGACCAAATAAGCACATGGCCGACGCAGCTCATACTACTTCCGTTGTTCTTACTTCATGTTGATTCGTCTGCATTGGCAAGGCAACAGTATTAACACGTATCGTAGCATTACAGAACTCATGTCACAAGTCTAGAAGCCCTACTCCCGATCTTTAATAGCCATAGTCTAGGTGTTTCTTAAGTGTATGCTTGTCAAGATCCATCTAATCATGACCAACAACCCGAGACAAAATCCCCTATAAATGCTCTATTTGTGTATTGAGCATTTACTTTATATTGTCTTAAATGCATCTGTTCAATAGATCTTGGGAACTGATGAAGTTGGATGATTGCGTGTATGTTTTGTGTGTAAAACGATGTAATGTCAGGTTTATCTATCTTCCAGCTGGTACGACTCCGCCCCGATAGATCTGTCCGGGTATTTCCAAGACGAAGCATGATGGGCCTGGCACATCGTACACCCAGGTGTACTCAGAGAAGACGAGCGTTCGCAGATGTTTATTTTGTAAATAAAATCCACCTCCTTACCTAGGAATGCACGTGACATCGTACCAACATAGAAAGTCAAAGTATTGCGTTGACGTCACGGAAGAAGGATTCTATGTGCCTCGTGCGTTGACGTCAAAACATGAATGGATTCTGTTTGGCAGCAGTACAACGGATTCAAATGCTGCTGTTACGTCATCAAAAACGTCATTGATCTCAGGAAAACAGAAGGATAGTAAATGCAGCTATGATGTCATCAGGATAGGAGTTCAATTGCTGTATGACGTCAACAGAGCATGTGGATTCTTGGTGCTGCATAACATTAGCTATAAACTTCAGAATGTTCATACATTTACACATGACATTTAACAAAGGAAGATACGACCAGATCTTAATACATTCGTAAGGATCTTTGTAATATTATATTAATAAGTGATATTTATTTAATATCCTGATAGGTTATCATTTCTATAGTAGCGTAGGCGAAATCTAGATTTAATAGATAGATAGTAGATTCATTGAAAGCACGCACAGCCGGGAAGCAATAGATGGTTTATTAATGCCAGTAATAACAGAACAAATACAATAGGGCTGATAACTTGCCAATGAAATGCTTTTAAATTGAGGTTGAAGGTCGAGGACAGCAGACCACTGATGGACGCCAGTCCGTCAGTCAAGACCTTCCTTGGGGGACTGTTAGTATTTGTAATTTGGTACACACTGACGCCAATGAGTTTTTCTTCTAACTGCGAAGGAGGGTGATTATAGTTGTGTATGGGCTATTTGTAGCACCGAGATGACGGCGTGTCATGTTGTTCTACTTGTGGACCATTACCCCCGAACTCATCGATCGTGTCAAAGGATTTTGCTAATTCTGAAATCCCACGCTGGATCTGGATAACCCTGTGTTTATAAATGCTATTGTCATTCATCTCAGAACAAACCAAGAGTAGTTTTATGAGGCCGTTATATTCTGTAGTGTTTGAGTGTACATTGTGACCATGTATAAAG
Organism: Diodora aspera; assembly: GCA_031471655.1. Classification (NCBI taxonomy): domain Eukaryota; kingdom Metazoa; phylum Mollusca; class Gastropoda; order Lepetellida; family Fissurellidae; genus Diodora; species Diodora aspera. Next base: position 4,257 of record JAUELE010248287.1, on the reverse strand, counting down.
CCAAAGTTTATGGCTTTTGTTGTGCAGGAAAAGACAATACGATGGTAATGGAGTGCTTGGTCGTGTTTGTTATCTTATTATTCTACTCTAATCGTAGTACAATGCTGTTGTGTTTCTCCACATATGTTGGGCTCATTAAATCTAATGGCGGACATACTGAATATTCAAACAGCTGTATAATGCCCCCAAACAATTAGTGACTGTCCACCAATATATGCGTTCTGCAATGATGTCTAAAGATACACACTACACTCATTTACAAAGCTCAGTAATTACTGGACAAAACAAAGGCATTAACTTGTTACTCGCTGTGTATGAATACAGTGGTAACACAGTCAACCACTTTACCATTCACAGGCTGACGATGCCTGAAAGCATCATCATGTTATGGCCGCATGTTGCCTCAAGGCATCATTATTATACACACGCATGTATTTATGTTTGATTGGCAAAACGTTATGAGGGCCTTTGGTATTACATATGGTTGTATTGCGGCTTGTGATGTTCATGACCTTGAAGAGTATTTTAGTCAGCCTGTAAAGGGTTAAAGGGACATGATCACAGTTGCATCTCTAATACCGAACAAAACTAAAAAACCGTTCTAGTCGGTCTGACTAAAACATTGATACATCAATTAAGAAACGGCAAAATCCATATGAAAATATTAGACGGTTATGTACACTTTATTTGCCGAAAATGTCACTTACTCGAACTCCAGAATCAATTCTATAAGTTCCCCATTTTGGTGACTTCGTCGTTTTATGGGTATTAGCTAAAACGATGACACACCAAAACGGTGACACGCCAAACGTGGCGAAAATCTACGGAAATTCTAATTCTGTGTAATAATCGATGGATATATATATCTTTTGTTGTCACTGTTGTGTCCATAAAGTGGCACTGTTTCGACCAAATATATATCCCTGTTGCGTCTCATTATGACCGTTTCGTCAAATCGCATGTCATCGTTATGGCGTATTACCGTTTTAACCAGTTCCATATTTGCTTACATTCCTCAAAATACAATGCGCAATCTATTTTTAGCGTTAGACGAAGACGGAAACTCCCTTCTCTTTAAGTGTGAAAGCTTTGCATACTAGATGAACAGAAAGACAAGCTCTGAACATAGATTGGCGTACATGCATCTCTTATCATGTTCCTTCAAGTATGATTGTTGTTACTTGTTATAAACTACAGCTAGACGAATACCAGTTTTCCCTTGATGAACACGTGCAAATGAACTGATCTACAATTCGTCGTCTCCAGCTAAATAACATGGATAAACCAGTCTTCATTTGAAGCTGAAATTTTAGGAGTTGGATTGTTTTGGATGAATAACATGCCGATTCATAAATACCTTTGAAGAGTTTAGTTTACACATCAACAAGAGCATCGAAATGAATCAGTTGGCTCCAGATATTTCTTCTGAAAATCACATCCAGGGTGCTTTGATTCCAACATTTACATTACATTCCTCGGTCTCTTCTTCGATAGCATTGTTGGTAAAATACATCCTGGTGACGACCGCCCAACATATCTAAAATATCCACTCATATGTTTCCATGTTTCAACCAACTCTATTTCCGGTCCTCAGCCTTACTACAAACGTCCTCTGTAAAGGTGTTCATCAATATTTTGACCAAATTCGTGTAACGATTCGTAATCGGGGTCAGGATCTAGCTGATAACTTCTGAAATAATAAAAATGTTTCTTTGTAGTTAATTTGCCAAGCTTGGATTGTGACTGCCAATGATTCTAAGGATACATGGTTTGAATCCTGCGGGGGTGTTAGCTGGAGGTCTCTGCAGCCTCTGAAGATGAATTACCCTCAGCAAGTCATTCTCCGGCATGAATCAAAGACCGTTCATGTTCTGATGATACGATCATATTAACACAACACACAAAACATACTCTGACAAATCTTACGCTCAGTATTTGACTACAACAAAGCATCTTCAAGTAAAAAAACATGAATGAATTATTTTAAAATGGCTCCCAATCGAATAACTAAATAAATAGACAAATAAATAAATAAATGGACGCACGTTTTGCTGACGCCTTCCTGCAGACCGGCCGATTCAGTATCCTGATCGGGATACACCTAAATAGCATATAGAAAGAGTCAAGTCACATAATAAAGCATGGCTAGTACTATACTGATTGTATAGGTTGTATGTCAAAACTTGAAGTCTTTAAAGCACATGTGCGAGGTGCGTTTTCTTTTGCAATCAATATCAAACAACGACTAATTGCTGGAGCGTGTCCATTCAATTCACCCTTCTCATAGCCGAAACTACAGATCCGGCATTATACTCATCCTCGAAATAAAGGAAATATGTAGAACTCCACCAAGGGTCCGATATATGCCCTTGAATCACTCCTGCACAAGGCGATCGTCTCGAGGCGGGCGTTTTGACCAATCAGTGAATCTTCCACAGCAAAAACTTGCGTCCAATCATGTGGCGCGTCTCTCCTAACACTCGGTGAAGTAAAGACGTTTTGTGTTTAAATTTATCAATAGTTACTTTTAGAGCAGTGAATGCGACATTTCATTGGTTGTCTAGCAGATTTGGACTTTCCATACACACAACACGACTAGGGTGAATAGGAATGCAGCCAGAGCATATGCCGGACCGTCGGCGGAGACATATATGCCCTGGATGTTTAGGATGGGTATTAAAGTGCTGAAGCAGAAATGCAAAACTGATGACTGCACAACCACGCAATGCCGTCGAAAATGTCGAATAAAGCCCATCGCAAACCAGCAATTTCGAATTGCATGTTTGTGTCGTTTACGCAATCTGATCGCTCCGTGTAGTGTGTGCCTAAAGAGACCAACCAGTGATCTGATCGCTCCATGTAGTGTGTGCCTAAAGAGACCAAACCAGCAATCTGATCGCTCCATCTAGTGTGTGCCTAAAGAGACCAAACCAGCAACTGATCGCTCCGTGTAGTGTGTGCCTCAAGAGACCAAACCAGTGATCTGATCGCTCCGTGTAGTGTGTGCCTAAAGAGACCAAACCTGTGATCTGATCGCTCCGTGTAGTGTGTGCCTAAAGAGACCAAACCAGCAATCTGATCGCCCAATCTAGTGTGTGCCTAAAGAGACGAAACCAGCAATCTGATCGCTCCGTGTAGTGTGTGCCTAAAGAGAACAAACCAGTAATCTCATCGCTCTGTCTAGTGAGTACCTAAAGAGACGAAACCAGCAATCTGATCGCCCCATCTAGTTTGTGCCTAAAGAGAACAAACCAGCAATCTGATCGCTCCGTGTAGTGTGTGCCTAAAGAGACGAAATCAGTAATCTCATCGCTCCGTGTAGTGTGTGCCTAAAGAGAACAAACTAGTAATCTGATCGCTCCGTCTAGTGTGCGCCTAAAGAGAACAAACCAGCAATCGGATCGCTCCGTGTAGTGTGCCCAAAGAGACCAAACCAGTAATCTGATCGCTCCGCGTAGTGTGTACCTAAAGAGACCAAACTAGTAATCTGATCGCTCCGTGTAGTGTGTGCCTAAAGAGACCAAACTAGTAATCTGATCGCTCCGTGTAGTGTGTACCTAAAGAGACCAAACTAGTAATCTGATCGCTCCGCGTAGTGTGTACCTAAAGAGACCAAACTAGTAATCTGATCGCTCCGCGTAGTGTGTGCCTAAAGAGACCAAACTAGTAATCGGATCGCTCCGTGTAGTGTGTGCCTAAAGAGAACAAATCAGTAATATCATCGCTCCGTCTAGTGAGTGCCTAAAGAGACCAAACTAGCAATCTGATCGCCCCATCTAGTGTGTGCCTAAAGAGACGAAACCAACAATCTGATCGCTCCGTGTAGTGTGTGCCTAAAGAGACCAAACCAGTAATCTCATCGCTCCGTCTAGTGAGTGCCTAAAGAGACGAAACCAGCAATCTGATCGCCCCATCTAGTGTGTGCATAAAGAGACCAAACCAGTAATCTTATACCTCCGTGTAGTGTGTGCTTAAAGAGACCAAACCAGCAATCTGATCGCTTCGTCTAGTGAGTGCTTAAAGAGACCGAACCAGCAATCTGATTGCTCTGTGTAGTGTGTGCCTAAAGAGACCAAATCATCAATCTGATCGTTCGTACGCCCCATCCCCCTACCGCCCCCCCCCGTCCCAACAACGCCTCATGGAAGATTCTGGCTTCAGCCGAGAATATGTTTTTATTTATTTTGCTTTTCGGTATTACCGGGTGGGGGGAAGGGCAAGCAGGCACCTGGGGGGGGGGGGGGGGGGGGCGGGGGG
>JAUELE010248276.1:0-10987 GCA_031471655.1 Diodora aspera | reverse complement strand
AAAAAGAATAACATCCTTCTGGTTATGCTGCGTAAATCGTTTGTGTTAAAAAGAATAACATCCTTCTTATTATACTGAGTAAGTCGTTTGTGTTAAATATGAGTAACAGGCGAGAAAGCTTGAATCGTAACCTACAAAGGCTATCATAACCGACAACCTGATTTTCATAATTATTTTTCTATATTTTTAGGTTCAATTTATGTTTGCAAAGGAAATATTATATTCTCATTTATTTTCTAATATTCATATTTGCGGATATTTGTCAATTAAACTATATGTTTGTCAAAAGAAAGAAATCAAGAAATATTCTGATTATAGGCCATAGTGTATGTCACAAACAGTGTATGAATACACTAGTAAGGACCTCGAGCACCTTCTCCGTAAAATTAAAGGAGAGCCAAGATACTCAAACGTTGTTTAATTATGACGAGCCCTAGCACTATATAACTGTAGCATTTTCGCTCCGTGATATAGGTCAGAATACACCAAATCGAATCTATTTGTTCTTGAACTTTCTGGGAACACCCGCCCCAGTCCCCCATCACGGGCTTTATATGCCGACTCCGTCAGAGATCGATCTGAGAGTCATTCGCCCTCATAGTTTTTATAAGACTGTAGGCGAAATGAGATGTAGGCCAATTGAGAGGGAGCCTCATGAACAGCTCTGACATGAATCGATGGCCGTCATTATGGACTACATGTACTTTCAACACATATGTCCGTCCCCGTGACAACGATACGAGTATTATGCTGGAAGGAATATTGTTGCTAAATGCGTTGAAATAGTTGCAAATTATTTTCAGTTATATTACTCATCAAACGTTTGTGATAAATATCCATTTTAACTGAGATATGATACCAGTTTACTAGAACGTAGGGGAGGTAATTCCGGTTGGTCAGACGTTTTCGAGCCAAGGGCGAATAACTCTCTGTGCTCAGATTGGAACAAACCTACATCCTCTCAGCAATTTCATATCACGTCAATTAACTTCCAGTGCTGTCGACCACCACGGACGCTTATCATCGCCATCGTCGTCACCGACATCGCCGCCATCGTCACCACAGTTCTAGCAGCTCGAGTAGCAGCAGTAGCAGTGAAACTATTATCGTCCATCACCATCATCGCTCCCCATCCCACTCTCACAGCGGATGTGGCTGTTCCGGCGGCTGTCACTGATGAACTGCGCATGCGTCCCCTAGACCGATGAGAACACACGAATTCCTCCATCACCTCGATTATGTTTTGTTTAATATCTACTTAATGTATAAAATAAAACAGCTTGGGCTGCTTTATGTTGTGTTTGAAATGTTATTTGTTTTTATACGTTGTTTACCAATCGTCAGCACTAGAGATCAGTGATGTAAACCAATCTGTTACCGAGACTTCGCTAGAGATCAGTGATGTAGACCAATCTGTTACCGAGACTTCGCTAGAGATCAGCGATGTAGATCACTCAGTCGTCGAGACTTCGTTATCTAGAGATCAGTGATGTAGACCACTCAGTCAACGATACTTCGCTAGAGATCGGCGATGTAGATTACTCAGTCATCGAGACTTCGTTAGAGATCAGCAATGTAGACCACTCAGTCAACGATACTTCGCTAGAGATCAGCGATGTAGACCACTCAGCCTACGAGACTTCGTTAGAGATCAGCGATGTAGATCACTCAGTCAATGAGACTTCGTTAGTGATCAGCAATGTAGATTACTCAGTCATCGAGACTTCGCTAGAGATCGGCGATGTAGATCATTCAGTCATCGAGACTTCGCTAGAGATCGGCGATGTAGATCACTCAGTCAACGATACTTCGTTAGAGATCGGCGATGTAGACCACTCAGTCATCGAGACTTCGTTAGAGATCAGCAATGTAGACCACTCAGTCAACGATACTTCGTTAGAGATCGGCGATGTAGATTACTCAGTCATCGAGACTTCGTTAGAGATCGGCGATGTAGACCACTCAGTCATCGAGACTTCGTTATCTAGAGATCAGTAATGTAGACCACTCAGTCATCGAGACTTCGTTATCTAGAGATCAGTAATGTAGACCACTCAGTCTTCGAGACTTCTAGAGATCAGCGATGTAGACCACTCAGTCATCAAGACTTCGTTATCTAGATATCAGCGATGCAGACCACTCAGTCATCAAGACTTCTAGAGATCAGTGATGTAGATCACTCAGTCATCGAGACTTCTAGAGATCAGCGATGCAGATCACTCAGTCATCGATACTTCGTTATCTAGAGATCGGCGATGTAGACCACTCAGCCAACGAGACTTGGCTGGATTCCCAAATAGAATCAGTAAATGTTGTGTTTCATCATTCCCTGACTGTCATTGAATATTTCAATGAATATTTCCGTGTCGATATGGGCACGGGGAGTCGTCCGCCACATAACGGAAGTTCACGACCTCTTCCGATCGCCGAAGGTGACATTGTCGACAATTACCGGCTTACCGAAACACGTTTTGCTGAGCTCTTTATAACACTTAAATAGACATTACATCAATGAACTATGTAATTGGGTTACTTCCAGGTGATAAGATGTTGTTCTCCCCGCCGAAAGATGCACTGGGTGTCAAATTCAGTGCTTCAAATGTGCACAGTAGGCTGCACGTTCCTGTGTTTAGATGACATTTAATACCAACATAGACCACTCATACGAAGTTAAGGGTCAGACCTGATACACACATTGACTGCTGTTTGAAAGTTTGCCGGTGTGACAATGACAACTGACCCGCGTCACTATTCAACGACCTCGTAATCTGACAGGGTCACTTTTCAACAGTTGAAAACTGACCCTGGTCTGTTGAAAACTGAGACCGGGTATGTTTTCAACGTTGAATACTGACTCCCGGGCCACTTTTCAACGCGGGTCAGATTTGAATGTCACACCGGAACCAATCATATTATGAGCATATGTTTAGAAAGGGTGTTTTCAAGCAGTTATTGTTATTCCTGAAAATTTAACAATTATCTTACAGGTGAGGTGAAAATGCAATTCTGAAGTTTATTGAATTTTAGAAAAACTTGGTTCCCGTGAAATGTACTCCAAAATCTTATATCCATGATGTATCGGCACATGCAGTATTTGCACATGTTGTTCATGATTGTCCCTTTAAACGTGCACATATTGGCATGCGGCATGTGTACCAACATATGTTATGTGGATTTGAGATGCACTGCTTCTTGTTAATAAATTTTTGTTTTTACTGCAGTGTTCGACTCTAAACTTATTTTGAGTAATATACTACCATAAATAATTATTTTTATCATTATGAATAAAACCACAGGCAAGAGTTCCTTTCGTCCCCCCATCAACCTTAATAGAGTTTTAGGGGTTAGGGTTAGTTTATTATCAGGGTTTACGTTTGTTTTGTATGTTTTGCTACATTACAGATGTGTTTACTTTCACTTTACACCCAGAAATGCTTTTTAGTATGCAAAAAACGAAAGTGGGGGAACGAAAAGAACTTTGTCCAAAATTTAAATGGTATAATATGTATTTCATGGAGCCCAGTTCAACAATCAATTGCAAGACCCCGAGCATTGAACGGATGTCATAGATTTCCCTCCAGGTTATATGTTCAGTTATTTCCGACGTCACGGTGGTGTCAAGACAAGGACGTACATATGAAGAACACCTTTATCATTCTGAATGACTCAATGAAACTGCCATTATTTATTGACAAGTACTATTATCGTTTATTAATAGTTGATAAATAAATTCAACAAAATAATAAAATCATTCCTTTAAAATGTCTATTTTCAGCTTACAACATTCAGCCAAATATTCAACGCTTTGCTATTCATATAGATATAAGGCCGTATGTTGACGTTTCAGTCACTTAAGTTTTATTATAACCAAAGCACGTAGGACATTTTTATTTTCTAAAAAAAACAACAAATATGAACTGTTTCAAAAGTGACAATGTTCTTCACTAATTCATCTTCTTAATCTTCACTTCACATTGAATACAGACTCACATATACTGACGTCCAAATGAAAGTATACCAAGACTTTCATAGACGACTAAAGTAAAACAACCAAACTGTGACTATTTTCAGAAATATTTATTTTAAAAAGTTTTGTTTCAGCACGAAACGAAAGTAGGTACATTCGTTTATGAACAGTGACACAACAACAGAAAGGTTGTAATCAATTGCCTCTGTCTCTTTTCTTTTGGGCATCAGTATAGGAAGAGAAGGAAGGAAATAAACTGTAGCTAAAATATTCTTTCTTCCAACTAAAACCCCAACCCGAAACATAAATGAAATCTTTTGTTTTAAGTACAACAGTATAGGAAGAGAGGCGAGGAAATAATCTACAACTAAAATATTATTTCTTCCAACTATAACCATGACCCGAAACATAACTGAAATCTTTCTTAAGTACATCAATATCAACAAGGGGTTAGAACTCCATGAGATTGGTCAGTCCTCGATACTTACAAAATATACGGGTCAGTTTTCAATATAGAGTATTGACCGGCGAGTCACTTTTCCATGTTGTCAAATTTCTATATCTATGACATTTTAAAGTGTTTAGCACACATTCCAGCTTCGGTAACTATACTAGAACTTTCGACCAACAGTGCTATATTAATAACAAATATCTCTATATCTCTATCTCTAATTAATATCTAACTTATTCCTTCTGCGCTCTGTTTAGTCTAGTACAAACATTATCACTTCAGAAGAGTGGTTTAAACACTGTTTGAAATTCAAAAAAAAAATTAAACTGTGGAATGAATACTTTGTGTATTCTAAATTCTTGATATCCCGGAGCTAAATGTTTAGGACTTTTTTTCAATTTAAAAAGAAATTAAATAAGAATTCAAAAACCAAAGAATGGATTAGTTTTGGACACATCTGTTCATACGATAGAATTATATATATAAATACTTTTTTTTCTTTCTTCCGTACTGAATAAAGAATGCCTGGGATTTGTAACAGCATAAAACATATCCAGACCGACATTCTGTGGTCTTCTTCAGGCGGATGTGAATGCCCGTCCTCTGCACGCCCAAAAATAACTTCCTTTATTTTAAATAGTATAAATGATGGCCAGGGAGATATACCCAAGCAAACCTTCTCATCTCTGGTCTTGAAAATTTGAAGTTTAATTCGTTTTCTGCAGATCTTTAAAATGCAGAAGATTTCGTTGGTCGTGTTCATCATTGTAGGTAAGTACATGTAGTTACTTTGTAGTGCAGAGTTTAAATTACGCAACTATAATTGAGTGCTTATTGCATGGTACAAAGTTTACATTATATAAAGTTGAATGGTTACTGTGTAGTGCAGTGTTTACATTGTAAACCTATAGTTGAGTGGTTATTTGTAGTGCAGAGTTTACATTACACAACTATAGTTGAGTGCTTATTGCATGGTATAAAGTTTACATTATACAACTAAAGTTGAATGGTTACTGTGTAGTGCAGGGTTTACATTACACAACTAGTTGATTCAACTCGCTGATTTATGTTCCTGGTAGAAAAGTGAGAACCAAAAGCTGCACCAATGTTAATCTTTGAGAAATGTTTAATCCACAGACGTTATGAATTATGCAAAATGAGAATACTCAAATCTTTTTTTTTAGATTTGAATTTTTCAGAACTATATGCTTATGTGATATAAAACAACTCAACTTTAAAGTCGAAATAATATCGCCCATCGTGTTAATAAAACTCTGTTCATACGTACAGACATGTATCATGTATCATTATCATGTATCATATAGTTAAAGTTGAATACGTGCTCGCGAACTCGAAATAGGTCTGGCACTATCTATGTGAAATGAGCAACATAGACTGTAAATCATACATTGTAAAAGCTTGTGCCTAGTTAAATAACGCCGTGTTCCCTTACGGCGGATGGAATGCGGACGGATTTATTTCTACTTTCAAATAGCCAGCCTCATTGCGAAGTTTTCTCTGAGGGTTTTTCGAAGACTCTTCTGTCGATTTACAAATGTTTTCCGAATATGAACCGAATGCATTTATATGCAAATGTTTTCCGAGGGTTTACGAATACATGCATTTTCAAGATTCTGTCGGAAAGTTCGGAATGTTTATTGTTTATTATATACATGTAATTGTCGCCCGGGGGTCCGAAAAGAAATTGGAATATTCAAGAGGCTGTAAAACCAACAAACATATGATATATGTTGTCTAGTATTCGTATTATGTACTTCATTTTATGTATATTTATCATTTGAAATGTTGTTTTTTGAAAAGAAAACATTTAGTTTGACCACGTATCAAAATTTGAGTTTATTAGTTTTCTTTAGCTAGGTTCAAAAGCGTTTAAATTTTGGAAATCTCCAAAACGAAAGGCGAGCTCTCACCAATAGCAACTGATTCAAATAGTCTTCAGTCGTGCCTTGCTTTAATGGTTGAGGATTTCTTTTTACATCATTCGTTCATATTTCGATAGTTAAATGTTTTCCGTGACCACTCTATTATGTGCTTTGACTCACAAAGGGTACAAGACTCGTCGGTATTGTTGGTTAAAAAAAGCAGATCTTGGACTTCACTTTATTGCAGGAGAAGTTAGGGAATTATGAAACGACATCTGTGATTAAAGTGTGGTGCTTGGATTAAAGGCTGATACCATTTTGCACGCGTAGAGATACTGCTTCACATACATTACGATTTAAGATCTGACTGATTAGAAGACGGGGCCTCTGAACGCTTCTGAAGAAAATAGTCCGAGCTCTTATTAGGGGAAATACAGTACATCGAGATTTAAAATCTAACTCTGCTATACCCAATACAGATGTCTTTCGACTTCATCGTTCACTTTGAAATCTGAAAGTCCGGGGCTCTTATTTCGGGAAATACGGTATATCACAGTTTGGAATCTAATTGAGATTAGCAGCTGGTGCTTCAGCACACTCTTGTACAGAATAGAGTCCGTGCTCTGACTAATTAAAAGCCTGGCTCTCTGATCTATTCTGAAAAATAGATTCCGGGCTTACATTGTAGACAGTTCGGTACATCACGGTTTGAAATCTGACTAGCAGCCGGGGCCTCTGATCTCTTCAAAAGAATAGAGTCCGGGTTCTTATTAAGGGAAATACATTCCGAATAAAAATCTGTCTGATTAAAAGCCGGGGCACCTGAACGCTTCTGAAGAATAGATCCCGGGCTCTCATTAGGGGAAATACGGTACATCGCGATTTGAATCTCACTCTGTATTTCGACTTCATCGTTCACTGTGAAACCAGAATCCCTTTGTTTCTCTCTTGTTACTTATACATTAAGGTGTGTTGAAACTGAAACATTGCACTTGCAACGTAAAACAACATTTCAACTCAACAACTCAACCTCAATCTCCCCCTTTTTCAAGCTGGATCTCCCCATTCGGCAGGTATGGGTAATACCATGCATGGACAAGTAATGGAAAATATAATCAGCTTCAACTTCTCTATGTTATTAATGAGAGAGGTAATTGTTACTGAAATTGAAAACATTTTATAAATGTTATTTTATGAAAATTAATGTTGCAACAATTAACATTGCAACCAGGAAGTGTGTTTATAGTCAAGGTGAACCTATGAATCTGTTTGTTGTAACGCAAACATAAAACAAAATATGATTTCAGAAGCTCTCTCACTTCCCTTCAAACTTTTAACCTCTGTTGTACACTCAAGTTTGTCCATAGGGAAAATAAACCATTCGTGTTGAACTCTAACGAGAGGTAAAAGTTTACCTGTTGGGTGTGACCATGTTGGCTTGCATTTGTATATTTATGTATGGCTGTGATGTCACTGCTTGAGGCAGTGTGAGGGTTTATTGCTGCGCCCATCTTATTTTCTTTGTTAAATTAAAGTTAAGTGTGATCAAAAATAACTGCATTTTAAAAAAAAGGAGGATTTGAAAATACAGTGAAATCTGGATAAGTAAAATTTCAAGGAATCATGCTTGAACATGCCCTTTGTGGTGTGGATACATGCATGTTATAAGTGACTTTCTTATATTATTATTATTATTATCATTATTATTATCATGAATTTTCTTTACTTGTCTCATATTTTACTTATCCGAACCCCGTCTAGAAGTCAGAAAAAGAAACAAATATAGAAAAGACATGAAATTACAAGCCTTGTTTGAAGGTAAGCCCCTATCAGTTTGCACACAAACACATTGGAAACCACTTAAGTCTTTCCCAACAATTGCAATGCAAACAAACGTAGTGAAAACACCCAGCTGCTTATTGTGTTGAGTCAGTTAATTTAATTGGGATGATCTATGGGTATATGTACTTTACATATCCGATGGCATTTATTCACTTAACTGATTAAAGGGACCTTGAAAATCGTTTATAGTTATCCAGAACTTTTACTTAAGCGATTTTACTTATCTGGATTTTACTGTAATTCAAAAGTAATGCCAGTTGTATTTTGTCTCTCAGAGCCTTCATTTTTGACACTGAGTTTTGGCTAATTCTGAAAACAAACAGAGAAGAAAATGAAACTCAGTTGAATACCCCAAAAATGGTACTGGTAGCATGGCATAGAATAATGCAGCAGCAGAGTGCTTGATCAGCTGTCCATTGGTGGTTGAGGGTCGATTCCTGCCCAGGTAGGGCTAAAATGAGTCCAAATTTTGGGACTCAAGTGCTCGAGGGGACTTTGATGCTTATTGTGACAGATATCGTGGAGACTCTGTCCAACATTCCGAAAAAAAAACCACCTCAAAGAGCATAGAATTTCATTCACAATAAATCTGTAAATTCTCCAGCTTGACAATAGTGGTAAACAGTGTGCACCTTGCACATCATGTTGTGTTATGGCTGAAATATTGCTCTTGCAGTGTAAAACATCATCTCAACTCAACTCGGAAAGATGGGGTGGAGGCGTGTGCTCTGTACCCCCTGGAGCCGCCTACCTCGTCAGGGAAAGCACTTTGATAATTTCCATAAGAGTCCCCCCTCCACCAAACCCAGTTTGTTAGATATCTCCTATGCAAGTACATGAGATTTGGACTGAATTCCCTCCAACCTTGGCTCGCATACTTGTTTTAGCCTAGGACAACTACATTGTATATTCTATACTCTAAAAATGTTATTAGGACATCGGACAGTACAGGGGAAGAGTGCTGTCTCACCCATCCATTGGCCTCAGTGTTTGTCGCTTGAAATTCTGCCCAGGACAGCTATCTTTAGTATTAATGTTTGTTCACCTTGGTGAAAGGAGCCTCACATCACAGTTAGGCCATATTTCATCACCGTTTTATTAAATCGGCGGGTTTTATTTTTGTTTTTCCAAAAATGTTCAATTTCAGATTGATTAGATCTGCTTAGCAAACTATTTAAGCCATTCAATAAAATTGTTCAGAAACAAATATTCATCATGTCAGGCACCATCAGCCCTTTCCAGGGCTTTAAAACTTGCGAATGACGCCTGATTTGCAAAGAGAAATGGCATGTTAAATGCAACGTTTGCTAGATTGCCCAACTGAATGAAAACTAGGAACACCGGAAATGGAGATAGATTTTGAAGCCATAATATTAGGGGTGTAAAAACTTTTTAAATAATTAGGGTCGGGCCAAATTTTACGGTCAGGTGATGATGAGAAACAAGAAAAATATTTTAATGTAGCCTTATATAGCTGAAATTTTGCTGAAAGTCATGTGAAAAATTACAAATCAAACCAGGAATGTTAGTATAGGTCAATATATTTCAGTGTCTGACGTGGGTCTACAAAAATTGTCAATCTGGTTAAAACAGATTCTGGTTCATTTTTGCTCCAATACTTCAAAACCAGGCTCTGGAGAAAGGCCGTTGACAACTGTGTTCTGTGACTGTATTTTTATCTATGGTGTGTACTATTTCAGCCACTTGGTGATCTGGCTTTTGAAATTGGAAGCCATGCAATCAGAGAAAATCATTTATACTTGGTCGATGTTTTGTCATTCGCACATGTTCCAACTTTTATGAAGCCTTCTGAGTGCATGTAAGCCAACACCATTATGAAAGGTCAAATTTCATTGGATAGTTTCTAGCCTCTGATATTGGCGTGGGATGGTGCAGTGGTTAGCGCGTCGGCCCAGCAATCTGCCAGCCTTGGCGGTTGTGCACATCTCTTTCAACCTGGAGAGACAGAAGCCCCGACACCAACGTGGCGTTTGTGAGACCGTCGTGATGTGGCTGAAAGATTGCCGAACACCACATAAAACCCCAAATCACTCACTCTAGCCTCTGATGGAAAAAGAGAGGTAATCTGATTGTTGCAACTGGGTTTGGTCTAGGACGAAGTTGTCAACAGGCCTATCCCCAAATCCTGTTTTAATGTGTTTTAACGAGATTGCAAAAATAGTTTATAATGCCATATTTTGATTTTCAGAGATGCAAGATAGTGAAATGGTCAGAATTCCACACAGTGATTGGTGGTACAGATGATATCATGGTGATAAGAGGCCTAGTGCCTCACAACAAAATTATTAGTTCATCCTCTCCTTTCATCTGAAAAAACATGATGCAGGCGGGCAGGCGGGCTGGCGGTCAGTCAAAGACTCCCTACATTGCTGAGAACCGTGTTCAGTAAAAAATCATAAGATTGACTGCAGTCTCTGAATTAAATTTCTCTCTTTTAAATGTATTTGTGAGAACAGTTTTTAATTGGATATTTCTTCTGCGCGATTTCAGCTATCCCATAAGGGTGGAAATGGAATTTCCATGTGTACTTGGATAATAGTGTTATTATCCCTAGCCTTGCTGTTTTTGTAGACTTGCCTAGTCTTTTAATTGGGGTAGCTCAATCGGTAGAGTTTTGGCCTTCTGAACGAAAGGTCGTGGGTTTGATTCCCGTCATAGGGGGCTCGGCACATTTCTCTGCAGTAGTCACTATTTCTACACACAGTGATAATATGGTGCACTGTCACATTGTGATATCCCCATTGGTTCGCCAGTACCAGCCGTAGCTCGCAGGTTTCAAAGCATCATTGCATCCAGCTCCCCACTGGTGATGCAGGCTTTCCT
>JAUELE010248265.1:0-10989 GCA_031471655.1 Diodora aspera | reverse complement strand
TGGATATACAAGAGATATCCCTTCAAGACTTGGAAGGTTTATCAATGAGATGATGTCAATCAAAGTACACTCACCGACAACCAAGCATCCTTTTGATCAACTATGGCATAAAGACGTAATGGAAAATAATTGAAATCAATTGGTATACTTTCTTTTGGATGTCAGTATATAACAGTAAGGACAGGAATTTTTAAAATATTGAAAAATATATCAAAGTTTACGTGAACTTTAAATATCTCGGTGATTAAGATTCCAAGATATTTGTCAGAAATAGAAAGATTTCTTATAATTATATCTGATGACCAATTTCCAGACGAAAATATTAATTTTAAGATTCACATCCAATTACAGCGAGACAGGAATATGTCCAAACATAAAAAAATGACATTGTCATTTGCAATTAAATCCAAGTTTGAAAACCATTTCAAGGATTTAAGTCTGTCATCTTCAATATTGAATTGTCTTCGAGCCTTGGCATTCCAAACCTTGGAGAAGAAACAGCACTTTTTTCCCTTCTCATCTACTATCATCAATCAAATATATCAAATCTGTCATATTTGTAATAAAGCAAGACAAATTACAGCTCCGAGACTCTAGAAAAAAGGCAATGCCGTATCGCACTGGTTTAATTTAGAGACTCGGCAGCCATGATGGTATTTTTTGCTCTGTTTACAACCTGTAGTGAACAGACCAACAAACAGAACAGATAACTATAGTCGATAATAGTGATTAAATTTTTAATAATTAATGAAAATTAAAAATTAAATTTTGTGAGCATATTTATTCCCTCAAATTTATTATCAGTCTAAGGAACTGGTGTGCATTTTTCATTGACATTAAAGAATCTAGCATGCCAGGAGTCAAAACTTGAGTGCAGTAGCTCAGTAATGATAATAATGATGATGTGATGGTGATGATCATGATGATGATGATGCATTGTAATGCAGGGTGACCATTGATAGTGACAACTTAACAACGATTTTACAATATATATCAATTATTCTGTAATCACTTTTAAAACGTGAGTAACAAAAATAAGTATAAGTAAACACTGCTCATATCTTTTAAGCAGATTATCTGACAGGGTTATGACTTTCTAGGCAGGCTGGTTGATGAAGTTATCACTTTATAAAGTGAAGTCAAACTTGCCTTGTGACATTACCTTCAGGCCAGTGAACAGAGGCATTTGTGTACATGGAAGACGGAGGAAGGGGTAAGAGGGGGGATGCAATGTTTTGACGAGAGCTACCTTGCTTGTAACAGAGGATGGGAGAAGGGGATGATTAGGGCTTTTGGGCGAGCAGGGCAATTTTCCCAGTTTTATCCAGGCACACATCTCGCATTACATTTTAATGTTGTTTTCTATCCCTTATCAGAATTTTAATTTGTGTTACCATGGTGACAAGATGGGAGGAAGCTGGAAGGGGGAATAATTTATGAGGGAGGGACAGGCGGTTAACTACCTCTGTACCTCTCTCTCCCCTTACCTCTCACTTTTCATATACATTAAACACTTCCTGGTAATTTAGAGCTAAGTAAGACTTCGGACAACTGCCAGTTTCATATAGTCTACCTGAAATTTAGCCAGGGATTGGAAATCAGGAGTGTTCTTTATTTCAAGTAATAAGGTTTGAGATTTGTTTCACATTTTAAAGAATATGTTTTATAATTTATTGGGTGGTTAATTCTTTTTGGTAAACAAAATCAGGTTTAAGTTTATAAAAATAGAGAGAAAAATCTAATGCTGGACTACTTGATAATAAGTCAAATGTGGACCATTTTTCAAATTATTTTAATCGAAAAAGAATTTTTAAGATATTTCAGTCCAGAAATGCTGGTGAAAAAAATCAGGTCATTGCATGGCTTGGCAGATATCTCTTGCCTCCAACACATGGAATACCATTCCAGAGTGTTTTATTCAAGGAAGATCCAGCAACAGCAAGAAAGACAAATAGCTATGGACAGTAATGAGAAATGCGAGCCTTGGCTTCCTCTCTGTTATGGCCTGTCTTCCTAGACCTGATGAGAGATGTGCCCATTCATCATACAGCCGACAGCTAGTGTCATATCATGCATTGCCAGGGCCAGATAGGGCCCAACATCAGGCCCACGCTCCCATTCAGGGAAAAAATTCTGGCTTTAGTCTTATCTTTGGAGCCCTGCTGGCCTCCCTAAGGGTTCCGACTGCCCGCTAGCTCTAATTAAGGGGGCAAAAATGAGGTATTTGGTGCAGTTTGGTTAATATGATGTATTGGCGGCGAAATTGTGCAGGCTACTTATTCCAGTTATATTAAAGTATTGATTGTTGATGGTAATATATGTTTGATAGAACAACATCCTTGTCACTTCATGTCCTTATACAAGGTGTCTACACATGGTAAATAATCACTGCAAGTCATATGAGAATGAAAAATGTATAATTTGGCATTGAGGTTAACTATGCGTACATAATTCAAACGCTTTAACATAAGAATAATTACTTCAAAGGTATTGCACCAAACATAGTGTTTGGACAAAGGAACTATTTTCAACAAGTTGGATTGGTAAACATTAATGCAAAGACTTTAAAAAGTAAGTTTTTTCTACCTTGCAAATATAATATTACATTTAGGGTAATAAATTCCTCATTATGGTTCTATGCACGGGCAATAAAACGTTTATTACCATCTTTATGCATAGTGCGGCTGGGTATGCCATCACATATTTGAAATTGGTGTTTCCTTGTTTGTGTTAATATAGTATGAAGTGTCAATTGCTCTTCAGTTCCTTAATGATCCTGTATGTCAAATTCACATTTTGGGCCTTCTGTTTTAATCAGCATTTCTATTTGTCAAGGATGTCATAGTAAGGAATGTAAATGTATGCCAAATGCCAGATGTGTCAAAATGGAAGCACACAGAGTTTAGAGGGTCTGCTGAAATGGATTTGATAGGCACAAGCCACACACGTCATGTTGCCTCCATTTTCATATTCATCATCCAAGACAGGGTCGAAATAGACATAAGATGAAATATGCATTGACGCTGATACGTACATGATGTAATATGTCAGAATTGGTAAGAGCATGCTGGGGGCACCGCAGGTGTTCCTGTAAGCCTTAGTTTCTGAGATTGGTGATTGCAAGAAGGGTGAATCTCAGACAAGAAGACCTACACCGATAATATGACTGTCTGGTTTTAGTTGTTAATGTTTTTCGCATGGTTGGGCCATATATCATATTTAGGCAGGAGTGAGACTCCATAGCTCTGCATGAAATTCAGAATTTATACTCCACCAAGACCCAACTTCATGCCACATTTGCTGAGCTTATTATCTCGAATCTGATAAAAACGCTCATAATTATATCCCACAGAGTCAAAGTTTTTATATTTCTGTTTACTTAGCAAATTCGCCCGCAAGACGTTGGCATCCTCCACTGTTGGCTGATAAGGACTGTTTTAAAAACTTGCTTCATTATATAGATCCTGTGACACAAGGCCGCCATGTCAATTTAATAGGTTTTGAAAGTGCCACTTTTGGATAAGTTGTATCGAGATGCCACGATACACAAGCACATATTAAACTGTAAGGCACTTGTGGCACAAGCAAGCACATTCTCACAGAACCATAAAACTTTTACAGGAGGTACTAAACCTGGCCATGAAAACATATCTGTAGGCTTTTTACATGTGTTGCTCTTGTACCATGCTGATACATACCCACTCCTATCTTATGGCATTTTCAGATTGCTCTGTGAGTTAATGTTATGTCCCTGTTTTTCCAAAACGATATTCTGTTTGTTTCCAGCTATCTTGAAGGTGCAAGTATATTTGCACAAGTTCCTGGTTCAGAAAAACATTAAAAAAAATGTTGTACAGAATAACATGGATACTTTGTGCATTCCAGTTCTCTTAATATGTGTTTCTTATGCCTGTGGTGCTAACAGATAGATCATCTTAGATATTATGGGTGAAAACCTTCTAAAACAGGGGTTTTCATATCGCTGACTCACTCACAATCATATATACACCTATTTTCACTCACACACACTCTTTATTCACCTGTTTTCATTATTACTCATCCCTTCATTCACAAACTCACTTATACTAATTCACTTACCTATTTTCATATTCATTCACTCACTCCCTCTTTATACCCTCACACTCTTTTTTTTCGCCTGTTTTCATTATCACTCGCATACTCACTCAAACTACTTCATTCACATGTTTTCATACAGATATTTTAACACTTGGTGCTCAAGTTACTTTTCAGTCAGTACTTAATGAACCAGTCAGTCTGTCCATCAGTCACTCAAACAAACTCGGTCAAGACTAGGTATATGCTTGTAAATATTTTTTGAATATAAAAAAACCATATAAGGGTTAAGTGGTACAAAGGTGATAGTTTATGGGTTTCACAATTCGAAGGTACCCGTTCACTGATTGGACTGTTTGTAATATTTTAAAAGGTGCACAGAATAGAGTTTAATGGATTTGAGGTAATTTTGTGTGCTTCCTCATCAAATAAGTCTGGTTTATTTGACTTAAGGTAAGAGACCTTTGTAAGAGGGAAGGCAGGTGTGGGAAGGTGCTGTTAAAAAGTCATAAAATACTGCATTTATATTTGCCATAAATCTCGAGATTCTATTCTGGGTGAGAGTGGGATGGTGTCCATTAATGATAAGCACAAGTAAAATTGTAAGCCCTGGCAATTATGTCATATAGGCTTTCTCCAACTGTGCTTACTTAAGAGATTTTTCTTTATCATAAAGTATTATTTACCCTCCTCAAGTTTTGATTATTCGTGACATTTATTTTCTCTTAAATTTTGGAGAAAAAATAATAAATATAAAAAAATGTATTTTACACAATTGAGTTATTTATCTTGAAAAGTATCTTGAGGCAAGGTATGATATATACTGGTAGTTATATGAAAACGTACTGATAGTTATATGAACGCAGACCAGGATTTTGTGTTTATTTGATGAGGATTGTGTTTTGTATTGCTTTAATAGGAATACCTTTGGATTGGTAGAGACTTCATGTCTGCCACAAGTATACAGCAACTTTAATGAGATAGCTTACAGTCTTTTTAGACAATTATCACTAATATCTCTCCCTTCCTGTGGTTTATGACATTTTGTTTTCTCTCATGATGAATGAGGCATTTGCTCTGTGGGTGACTAGTGTTTGCGCTAGGCCCCCATTATATGTAACCGCACATCACGTTTGTTCTACATTAAGCGTCAATTTCTGGTAATCGACAAATTATAAATTACTTTCAGCAAATTACGTGCCTGCATAGGTTATGTCATCGAAAAGTTCAGGTCGCTGCTGAGGTGGGGCGACACACTTCAGAATTTTAACCAGCTGACTCATGGTGTAATTACCTACGTGAAATTAACATGTACGCAAACGAGATGTTTATGGCAGTTGTATGCCAGTAGACACCAACACATTTTCATGGTGACTGATGCTAATGAAATATACATGTTGATTGATGGATTGACAGGTTCTTGATGTCAGACATTGGTTAATGCCGTTTCTGCTTTTAATACATACTGACAGAGTTACGAGGAGTATCATTAGATAATAGATTATAGTTAATGTTCAGTTATTTTAGATATAGTTTCTAAATTAGTAGATATCATGGAATTAGTGGAATAATTGTCTCATTTGCCAAATTTAGGTGAGGATATTTTTAGGTTTTTTATCAAATTAATTTCTGCTTTAAAGATTCTAAATTGTTTACTTTAGGGACACATTTATGTAGAAATGTTGACAACACTCCTTTAAACTTGTTGGAATTTATTATCTATAGCCTGTTACTCTTTAATCTTCCTTGAAGTTCCAAACCTAATAATCGTGTCATTTCGATCTTACTTTTTCGCAGCTTTGGAACTGCAATAAAGTGTTCAACCACGGCTTGGTCTGTCCAATTCCGGCAAATCAAAGTTTATTATGGGAGATAAATGCAGAGGAAATGGTAGCAAAAACTGTCGAAGGATGTTTATTTAGATACAAAACTCACTTCGGTGCACATTACATCGCTAGTAAAGTCAGGCTGAAATTAACAAGTTAAGTACGACTATCAGCTGGCACATGGCTTTCACAGGGGACGCTGATTGCGTCTTGTTATGAGCGCAGATACAACTGGTGAATGGCCAGGAAATGAGTCTTTTCCAAACCTGTTTATTAGTGCCATTTTGTGCCCCCACTCATTTCAAGTTCTAACTGACAAGCGAAAAATTGCTTGTTTTAAATGACAACAGTGCGGAAAGTTTCTTTAATGTTAGACCTTGCCAGTTTTTCAGTCATCAAAACTAACTAGTGATTGTTCAGCCATCTCCTTCATGATATCCCTATCTTATGGAACGAACATGTAACATTCACTGTTTCTTTTTATGCCACAGTTTGACAACAAATTATTTCATGATTAGTTGACCTTGTATTTGAATCTGGGCTCGTAATTTTGGTGCCCCCATCTGCTGTAAAGCCTGACAGCAGTTTTGTCACCTACCGTCACATTGATGAACTCAGATTTTAAATTATTCATTATATTTACTTTAACATGTAAACGTCACAGTGAGACTGAAATATTACCCAAAGCAACATCAAACACATAACACACTCACTCATTCAACATCCAAAATAACTGCTTTAGCAATATCATAACAAATTTGGCATGTATTCATATTTCAATACTATTTTCTCGCAGACTAATGAACACTTTCTTGGTCAATGATGGAAAACATTATCAATCTTGCATTTTTTTATTGCAAGTTGGACCAAAATACCCATTTTGATTTACTAGGTAAAAAATTCATCGTTTAATGTTTAACTTAAGTTCATAAAAACTTGTTAAACCTAGTCTGGTAAAATTTGTATACAAAGCGTCTGTTTACCAAGACAAAAATTGGATTTCTCCAACCCCACCCAACCACACCAAATGAGATTGGAAACTTTATCCAAGACATCAATCAATTTCAGAAATATTTATTTTTTGCCAATTTAATTTTTATTGGAATTGAAAAAGTTTTTAAAATGTTCAATCACCTCGGTCACTTCCTAGATAAATACCATGTTTAGTATCGTGTTTCCCTGAAATGACAATTTCCCAACGAACATGTGCACTACTCTTCATTACCACAAGTTCTCTTGAAAACTAGCCCATGGCAGTAGCATTAATAATCCATGTGGCAACCAGATTCAGAGAGAACTGAAGCCATAAGGTTCTATCTTTGGTCATCCTCTTATAACAAAGATGAGTCCCCAGGAAGGTAAGAGTTGTTAATTTCCTGAATGGAAAAATGAACACGCGCAATTAGTGAAATAAAGAAGACTGTTTGTGCATTGTATCCGGTTCATGTGGCAAGGAGGCCTTGCAAGTGATGCTCATTTCATTTTCCTAGTGGTAATCACACCTTGCTAATCAGAGCTGTACTGCCACTGTCAGTTTTCAATTGTTATTTCTGCAACCTGTGTGCTGACAGTTTTAAGAACCTTTTCAAGGTTATTTTCACATCTTTTTGTAATTTCTTTTATGTATTATGCATAAAAATTAGTATACGACTTGATATAGTTCTGCCTATTTTAAAAAAATACTAAACTTACCATTTTGAATTTTTTTTAAATTATGAGTTTTCTTAGGGTTATGAATTATTTGCAAGGCGTGTCTCAGATATTTGTGATATAGTTTCATTTAAGTACTGCAATTCAAAAAAACAAATTATGTATTGTACAAAATTACTTCGACCCAATTTCTGCTCCTAAATTAGGTCATAAACAGATATAAACCATGGATCAAAACGACCCTAGTGCATCAACCAAAAGCTTACAAGTAATAGGAAGGAAAAGAATATGATTAATTACTACGTTCATCAAAAAGCATTATAAAGATGGTCTTCTATGATGGCTACCGGCAGACATAAGAAAGGGCTCAGCGTTTTATCCTTTTGCTGAAAAAAGTAGTTATTTGCACATGATTTTGTTCATAATGTTCCTTAGAAAACTGCTACCTTTGTAGAAATCTCCTGGGACCCGAGGGTCAAGGAATTGTCCAAAAGGGGACGATGCTCCGTCTGAGATGAATCTACAGCATTACGTGATCCGGTCATCTCATAAATATCACTTATGGTTTGCATTTCCTGGACAGATGAGTTTCACACTCAAGTGAATGTCAATTAGAGAGGAGTAATTGTGCTTTATTACACTGTACTCACCAACCATGTACAAAGCTGATAAGCCCAAGAAAGTTACTCGCTTAATTGCATTGATTATAGATTTGTCTACTGCTAAATATTTGCACATCATGCCATACTACTTCCAGAAACTTTCATGTTCGGCAGACATATCATTGGTCAACCATGTTATATATATTTATTCATCCTCATGATCATTGAGCAACCAAATTATTTTTATTATTATTTTTATTATTCTTTTTATTATTATTATTATTTTTAAGTATGGATGTCATCAGTGTTTTTATTAAATCAGTATTTCAATTAAATTAATATTATCATCATTAAAAGTACATTTTATTTTTAAGTATGATGTAGTTCAGTATTCATGGTTAAATGCAATGTATATTTTTGTCCACGAAATAACTTTTGTTTACTTTGTACATATTATTCTCTTACATTTATTTATCTGTGAAATAGCATGTAATGCAACTGATTTATGTGAAGATGATATTGGTTAACCTTTATATGTATCCTAGTTAACATGTCTGTCATATAGAATGTCACTTCAATTGAAGTTGTTAACTTTCGTTTATGTTGATCCAGCTGAAAACCCATCTTAAGCAGATGATGTTAATATCTCCACTTAGACAACTTCTCTATCAGCAGGCATAATACCTGATTGATAAATGGGCTCTCGTTTAATCCATAAACAGACATTTTTTTTCATATTTAGAAAGAAAATATAGCCTCCTTTTCTCAGTGGGAGAGCTTGACTCTCGGATACGGCATTTCCTACACGGAAATACGGAAAAAGAAAGTGGTAATAGCGCAGAATGGATGAAGGAAGTGAAAAATTAGGCTGTTCAGTGGGGAAAGCCTAAAATGATAGTAATACACATGGAAGTAAGGAAGTTGGACATCCTTGATGCAAATTTTCTTAGGACTGGAGCCACCTGTCCGCCATTAGTGCAGGTCTCCTCATTATAAAGAGAAATAATTGCTGTATCCCCTATTAGTTGGCGGGCTAGACCTCCATATGGTGATAAGACATCCAGTCTAAATCTGGAGCCACAAGGCCTAGTTATATAGCTGCTTACAAGACTCACAAAGGAAGAATGTCAAGATAATATTATTTTCCCATTGTTCTTTATCCAGGGGGGGGGCCCCCTTTTTGAAAATCAAATATGGAAAATTGTATAGTAAAGAGTCCTCGAACCCCGGATGGGACTAAAATGTTGCATGTTGGACCCCCCTTTCCAAAATTCTGGATCCACCCCCCCGTTTTTTTTAGAATATTGCTGTTATCTTAATTTAACCTTTTGTTCAGTTTAAACCAATATAAATTTTAAAACAAAAATTATTAATCTAAAATTTTATCAGATTTGTATTTTATTTGTTAAAGATTTTTCTGTTATTGTATTTTTCTGGGAGAAAGATTTGCGTAGTTTTAGTGAGATGAAATACGAAGAAAGGCAAAAGCGCAGACGAAACATTTGTAGGGGAGTATTGACCGAGACTTTCCATCAGCGAGGTTCCTTGTATCCCTCAATATCAAAATGTCGTCAGGAAAAACTGGCATCGAAAATGGCCTCTTGGATCTCCAGGGAATTCAGTAATTTCTTCAGTAGATTATTGGCCGATGATTGGTACACAGGAGGTCGAAAAGGGCCAGCTCCATGCCCGATGACCAAACAAGACAATATTGACACAATGAGAGAAGCCAATGGGCTAATACTCCCTTCCAAGACTTCACACCAGGACGTTTTGATTAGAGAAACTGTCCAATATCCCATTTTTCATCTGCACTGTTTGCTAGTTTGTAATGTGAATGCAGAAATGTTTGACTTTTGCTTCAGTTATTAAATCCCACTTGTAGGTAATTTGACCCTGAGGGCCCTGGTGTTTGTTATTAGTTTACATGGCAAGATTATTAACAATGTTATTAAAACAAATTTTGATTAACAAATATTTACAATGATAACCAATTCACAATTATTTTTAATTGATTGAGTTGTTTTGCTGGTGTTAATCCACAAAAACACAAAATATTGATAGGTAATATCCATATACTTGTTGTGCATAAATGAACTTTCAAGTCATTTCGTAGAGCATTAAGTTTAATATATCATTTATAATTTATATATCTAAGGTTAAAGTTAGTTGTTTTTGTTGTGGTTTGTATTTGCCCCAAGGCTAATGTAGACTAAGGGAAACAACTCTTCCACGACTAGCATCCTATTAAGCTTGGAAGTGTGAAAATTCAGATGATATGTCAGAACATGGAATTAGAACCACACATTTATGGGTAAAAAATTAGTCCAAATGTCTTAATTTTGTAGGCCATCTGTCCAGATGAAAAGGTTGAGGAGGTAATCACTGAGAGACAACGTTAAATGTCCCTAGGTATTTGAAATGAAATGAGATTTAAAAATAGGTGTCAAATTCCTATTGGGTCAAGACACAAGTCAGCATAGAAAGTCGTTTGAAACTTGCGGCCTATCAATCAGGGTGGACAAGCTCAATTGAATTTTGCACCATTTAGCATAACTAGAACTGCTTTCCCTAATGAGGATACAGAAGGGAGAAAAATTTATTTGCACAAATTGTTGAGCTGGTGTTATGTCAAAGCCAATACAACAGCTTATGGGTCATGTAGCTTACATTAACAAGGGATAATGTGCTCGTTAGTTTGAGGCCTGGTCGTAGGATGCCTGGTCTTTATTTCAATTATCAGTTAGACCCAGTTAGAGAATTTCGAAAAGCCCTTGTCATCCTTAGGGAGGCTTTGATTAGCAGGGGAATCTATCAAAGATAAGACAGGGTCAGAC
>JAUELE010248243.1:0-10990 GCA_031471655.1 Diodora aspera | reverse complement strand
CGGTAATGCATATCACCCTATCCATGCTGTGATGGCTGGCAGGCTTATTAAAGGGATATAATTTTAAACAGGGCATTCTAAGGGATATAATTTTAAACAGGGCATTCTAGTATAATCACAGTCATAGGGACTTGATGAAAGTCTATGGTTCCTCTATGATTCCCCACTGCCGCCGACCATGCACTACGATCCAATTGACCTGTCCTCAACTTTGACCTCGACCTCAGACCACGTAGATACAGTTACGCTGAAACCCAGCAGCTTCCTTGTAAGTACTCGTATAAAATATAGTTCCATAATATATTGGGATTTGGTTAATTATCTCATTATATACAATGAGATTAAACTCGTCAAACGGTAGGACTTAAATAATGAATACAGTACGAGTCGAAGTTCATTACCAATGCTGGACGCTCGGCACGGCTCGGCACGGCTCGACTGGATCCGCTCATGGGTTCTATTTATAGCGCATCGCGTGAATAAACCCTTGTCAATGCGATTTAAGTCTGAACAGAACAACGACGCTCTGATGCGCATTGACAACGTTTCAGATTGTGTCTGTTCACACACGTGTTTTTTTAATTTGCTTTCCAAGAATCGGTTTCCGGAAAATGGTTTCAAGTCGGATTAAGTATGAACGTAGCATGTGTTAATTGCCGTTTGATATCTTTTGATGTTAATGGCTTCTGTGAATTTCTTCGTTGTGGAGTCCTGTAACAGAAGTGTAATCTATGAGGAATTATGTCATTTAATAAATAGTTTTCAGACAATTTTGGGAGAGAATAAATCGATCAGGGGTAAACACATTTATTACAGGGATATATATGTACACAGTGTTCCTAATTTTTCAGTTTATAATTATGAAATGCATAATGAAATATTTTTGGCGCTTTGGTTGCCAATATTCCAATAAACTTTAATTTCTCCTTGTAACTATATTTTATATTCCTGTGATCGCATTACAAAAAAAGTACCCTGAATAGAGAATATTCACAATAGAAGTAATTTGTCAGCAATTATCTAAGAGAAAATAGATACATGTAGTCTCATATCATGAGAGAAAAAAATAGAACTTGCAAGAGAAAAATCCTTCCAAAAATCAAATGGTCGCTTTCTAAAATCGTCTTTTTCGAAATCTTTATGGTTTTCTTCACGACAGCGTTGTTTAGGGGAGCCTCGGTTTTGTGTCTACGATCTTGCATTTCCTACCATATATTTTTGTATATCCGTACTTTTATGTTGCATTTTAGACACTACATGAATGTTGCATGTCGCTGACATTTCATTTCTTGGTTTGACTACATGTTTTTTTTATTTGTGTCTTTGAGAATCTTTACGGCAAATGAATTGTGTTATCAGACCAAGACCCAAAGTAGACTCTTCTATTATCCGAACAAGGTACGCGAATGCTCTCCCCTGCACATTTCCTGGCCTGAAGGTAATCCTCGGATGAAATCTGCTGATCTTCTTTAGCAAGACTGGGAGGAAATTACGTTCTGACTTGGATGCGCAATTCAGTAATCTTAATCAGAAATTAAATCAAATACATCCGTTTCCGGTTTGATCTGATCATTCGATTAAATGGCATGTATAAGGCAAACACACAACCTCGTTGCAGATCTGTTCAAATTGTATTTAATATAGATTGCAAAAATTATCTATATATTTGTTTATGCTATAAAATTCTTCATCTGAAGTTGATATGTCCCGTTTATAAGTACAAGCCGACTTTGAAAGATTCGCAAACAGTTTTATCAATTAAATATCCTCTTGTTCAACGTCCTCAATCAGGGCATGCATACATGTATGTACATTTAGCAGATCGAAAATCACATAATTCATTAACGAGTTCTACAACAAATTGTTATCCCCCGCCACAACGAAGTTGGAGGGGGATACTGAAACGGCATCCGTCCGTTCGTTGGTTAGTCGTCCGTTCGCCTGTCCCGAAATCGTTTTCGGAGCAGAGCTCGAAAACTATGAGAGATTTAAATGTATTTACAAAACCTGGTACATACATCCTTCAGATACTGTAGATGTGCCTTTGGCTATTTTGGATTTTACAAAATATTTAATAATTCTGGTTCCATGAAAACAAATATGGACTTAGCCTATGGCTGGCCGAAATCACTTTCGGGCCTGAAATCGAACTATTAGAGATTTGTTCATAAAACGTTGTGCATACATCCGTCAGATACTGTAGATGTACCTTTTGTTATTAATTTTTAGATTGTACAAACATATTATTTGTCCTGTTTCCATGGAAACAAATTTGGACTTACCCTCAGACTGGAGTAAGCTTCCTTTACAGCAGAAATTGAAAACTATACATATTAGACTTTTTTAAATCTCCCACCTTTCAGGAGGCAAAAGGCGACGTAAAATAAGCTGACTTTTAACTATCTCCCACCACGTAGTGTCATAGTGGTCTAGCTGTGACTTTTGCTGTTTTCAATGTTCTTAAAATTTGTATTTGTACGTGTTCTTGTGGTGTTCTTCACTACATTTTTGTTTTGGATATTGCAAAAATACGTTTGACTGAAACATTACTTTTGAGCATAAACCTTTGTGAGCAAGTTGTCTCGGCATTGAATCCTGCATTGTTCATACATTATGTATCCAAATGGGTCATCCTATTTGTTATGTAATTTTGCAGTAAATAATGAGATAATACATTCAAATCATAATCTTTAGCTACATCGCGGGGGATATTGATGATTCTGTCTGATTGTTTACAATAAGAATGGTTTAACTGGGTGGTTTGATTTCCTCGTTGTTATGCAACAAGATGTTGAAAGCTCTACTGTTATGAGGAAAAATATAAACTGTGAGACACAAACCAACGCGAATAGTACCCAGTTCAATCAGTTTGGTTTACTTTACATTGGATAAAAATAAAAGTTTTTTATCCACACCCCTACTTTGCATTATATATTACTTTACATTGTACATCTCGGTATAACATTTAAAAATACTAAATGTGACTGATTGTGTTGGACTTAGTTTAACACTCACAGTAGCTAATAGTTGATTATGAAATTAACATCACTGTTTACCGAGGTTAGGATGTGTTGAGAAGAAGCACAGCCCCCCCCCCCACACACGCGTGCAACTTCGTGCATATCCCAATAACATGTAAGTAGTTACACATCCAAATAGTTGGACAGTGAAAAAGGGGAATAATTGGGATTCTTTCCACAGCTGTAATGGAACCAAATTGGACCGCTGTTAACTGAGATCACACACACTACATGTGTGTCCATTCCTTTACTCAAGAAACAAATATTTCAAATAAAAATTTAAAAACTCTTTTTAATGTGTTTCAAGTGAATAAATGTTTGGATTACATCCTCAGATATGTGCACATGTAATCGGCTTTGCCGCCGCGATACTCGCCAGGTGGCGTTTGTGTACTACATAATGGGTCAAAACTTTTCAATATGGCGGACAAGACGTGTGACGGTACGGTCACATGAGCAATAAAATGTCTGCTAGCAAAAAAGTTAAATTTCCTAAAATTATGACAACACATATTTTAATGGATCAGCGGATGTTCTTTTGATTTGTTATAGTCTTGTTTTCTGAGGCTTCGAAGGTAATCCGCTCGAGACATTTGAAATTGCCGCCACGAATCTTTGGGCGATCTCAAAATTTATTTTGTGTTCGTCAGTTGTTTTCATCTGTCTGTGACCATTTTCTGTCCAGCAAACGATGTCTCTGTTGGCTCAACCGAAACCGCTACACATGTAGCTCATTAAACAAAATAAGCAAAATATTTTCGCATAGATAGCACCCATCATTTGGCGTAACTGTAAAGTCGTTCGAATTTCGATCAGCCATTGGACATAACCACTTTATCACGACTGTTAAATAATTGCTTAGGCTTTGAGTAAATACTATCTTTATAAATAAAATGTGATATAAAATCAACAAAAGATAGCCTGTTTTCATTACAAATCATGGTATAACTTTCAGTTCATGATAAAACATTCTATAAAAATGTGTGCCACTGCAATGAGAACACATGTGGTTTGCAGCTGTGCATTCAAAGTTAAATGTCACTTAAATTGGCACTCAAATTTAAGATTTGTCATGCATGTCAGTAAAACTGAATATGGAGCTTGTTGTCAGAGTATTTTATTAGTTCATATCTATTTGATTTATATTTGATTACTAAATAATGATATAGAAATAGGGATTTAGTAGATTCATATTTTATTGCGTTTTATAGTCTACCACTCATGGAGCAGTTCATCTCTATAATGTCCAGCAACGACGTACAATGCATTTTAGCCAAAACCTGTTTTTATATATTGCAACGTCGTAGACACGTATTTTACCGATAATAGTTTTGTCTTATTCACTGTACATATTGTTTATAATACTTTAGTCTCTCGTAATTCCATAAAGAATGGATGTAAAAGCAATTTTAATGCTGTTGTACACATGTCTGTGTGTCTGTTCACGAAATCGTATCACCTAACGTGACAATATGGATTTGAAAAGTGCCGGGGGACAGCAAGTGAAAGTAAATTGAATACTTTTCTTTGTCTCCGCATCGTAACTCTGCACGGCGGCACGCGTGAATCAAATGACCCACGAGAAAGTTGACGTATTCCTTGAACAATCACAGATGAAGCCATCAGACAATACCGAATTTATTTCGAGCGGATCCAGTATAACACAATAACCGTGTCAAGTCGCATTTTACCAAGGTGCATAAATATCAAGCATTTTCCGTGTCTTGAAACACAATAAATCTTGTTTCATAAATCTTGTTTCATAACATTTTAAACAGTCAAATTACGTACATTTCACGAATAAATAAAACATTTCGTCACTCCAAAACTGTATACGCTTGATGACTACTGGCATATTTCAGTTGTAGCACTGGTCACAAACGTACAACAGGCTCGAACCACAGAAAGTAAAGACGTGCTTAGCTCGTTCTGAAACACAAAAACACTTTCATTTCACTCCATGATAAATCTTTTGTTGGAAATGGTCAGATAACGTTATACAAAGTACATATATGTACAATGCTGTGTGATGCAGTAATGCACAAGATTAATTTCGACTAGTCATAAATCAACAGCAGAATTGGGGATCGCGTGATCGTGAATGTTGACTTGTAAAAGGAGATACACTAGTTCAACACTCTTGCTGCCATAAACGTTTATTAATTATTGTTTCAGTGCGATATTCATACTTGACTTACAAGCAAGAAGCTGATAAGTGCTTGGATCGGAGGCCACATGAAGAACTGTTCAACTGCAGGGGATGAGAGCCAGCGTTTTTTCGTGAGATGGTTTAATAAAATCGAGGGAATCCGTTTCAGTTTAATCCTACTATTTACAGAAAGTAGGGGATATCCGATTTCGTGTTTATATTTGTTGACAATTCATTTGTATAGATATAAATGAAAACCAAATACAGTTAGGTTTGTTCCTTTAGTGTTTGCAAAAACACAAAAGCACATAAATCCTGTACAGAAATTGTGAACGAGATTCACATCAATCATCGAACTTACTTTCAAACTAATCAGCCAGATTCCATACGTTTGACCATTGCTTTACGTGTGCACGTGTACGAGCCATTCTCATGTCGGATGTTGGCATGTTGGATGTAATGTTACCCCCTTTCAGCAAGCTATATGTAACTAATGTTACCCCCTTTCAGCAAGCTATATGTAACTAATGTTACCCCCTTTCAACAAGCTATATGTAACTAATGTTACCCCCTTTCAGCAAGCCCTGTCATTGTCAACCAACTCTTTCTGTATAATAGCCTGTATATAACAATTTGCTCTTGACTTTTGTTTCTCAATGTGTCAGCTTGGGCCTTGGCTTGGGTGGGGTGAGGGCTTGCGTATATCACTGTCCCGACTTACACAGTACATTACCTAAAAGTTTACATGTATTTTCAAAGGTAAGTAAAAATGTTCATAACCTCCCAATTTCAACATTTGTTTGGGATATTATTTAAATTATATTAGCTAAATTCTTGCTTATTAAAAGGGTTCCTGATTACTGAAAAGTTAAAACTTTAATGATAATGAATATTTAAGAAATCTTTGTAATTTGTTATACGGAATTTTGCGAATGTTAATATATTTTGTTACACATTCTGCCATATTGTATTAAAGTTGATACATGTTTTCCTTCAGATTAAACCTTCAAAGATTTCAAGACAAATGTTCCAAATGAAAACTATGGACTCATATCGCAGAAGCTTGCCTGGGTATGTAGTATGTTCATAACAGAATACGACTGGGGCAATGTTCTGTTTCAGCAAGAACATGTACATTTGTGGATTGCAAACACATATTTTCACAAGAAACAAATCAAACAAAGCTGTTTTCAATGATCGGGCGACCTCAAAATGTAAATTGTCTCCTACAATTGAAGATATCACAAACTGTGAACAGTAAAGAAGAAACAAGAAAAGTACCGAGCACAGCTCAACTAGATGCTCCCGCTACCAGGTGTGCACATCTTAGTGCTAATTAAATGATTAGTAGGTAACTAGCCTTTTGTGACACACCAAGGGCTTCATGCAGCTGTTCACATATATATATATGCAAATGATGCAAAAGACGTGTCTACACTTCTTTACAGATCACTAGCATTAAGTTTCTTCTGATTTCGACAATTAATGATGGTGTTATTGGTGAAACAAAAACAAAGTATGATGGGCTAGGTAAATTTGCATAAATTATGCAAATGATTAACGATATGCAAAAGGCATCTCGTCTGTGCCTCATACATATCACATCTGACCATTAATGATGATGTTCTGGGTAGAAGAAAAACTAAGTCCAATGATTAGCATGCATAAAGTTTCATGATTCCGAACATTAGTGAAGATGATATCAGCGCCATAAGAACAAAGTCCAATGATTAAATAAAACGTGCATAAATGATGAAAATGACCACACAGACACGCAACCGATGCAAAAGACACATCTATATCACATACAGATCGCATACGTACAGTTTCATAAGATTCCAACAATTAGTGAGGGCGATATGTGCGGAACAAAAACTAAGTCCTGAGATAAGAAAAACGTGCATACATTATGCAAATGACCACACAGATATGCCAATGGTGCAACGGGCACAACTTCACCTCATACAGATCACATGTATGAAGTTTCGTAAGATTCCGACAATTAGTGAAGGTGCTATAAGTGGAACAAAATGTGCGGGGCGGAAGGACGGACGGACATGTTGAGCGCTATATACCCCCGATTACGTTGTAGCGGATGTATAATTAAGGTTGATGGGAAACCAAGTGGCTATTTAGAATGTTTGAAAATGGGTATTCTCTAACTGATCTTGTTGATGGTAATACTACCCCACTTAGTTATGCTAAGTTTGTTGAGACGTACTTGTAGCATTAAGACAGATTTTCTGACCTTCCATGGGTTATATCTGACTACCTGAGTAAATACGGAATAAGGACGCTGATGGCTCTATTCAATTAATCTTTATGTATTTATTTTCATATTTGTGAACTCACACTGAACGTAGCACACAGGGTATATACTCTTTCTTTGGTATTGTAGTGTGCATGAGTACTTATACATGTATTGATAAGCCTCTATTTATACTGTGAACTTCCCCTGCATAATAAGAAAGTGCTGAACGGTTAATAGATGCCGTGATTGGTATTTATGTGTAGCGTGAGAACTGCAGTATGCAGGTTGTAACATGGGGAATTCATGAGTATCCATGTTGATAAGCCTCTATTGAGCCTTATGTGAATGCATTGTGAAGACAAGTTTGCACATTGTCATTGTTTATAAGTATCCAGAAATACGTACATTTCTTAATATTTGCAATGTGAAGATTGCAGTTTTATGGCTATGTGTTTATTGCGTGTTATGTCCAGAAAATATTATTATCTTGTATTATTATTATTATTATTATTTGAAAAAAGATTATTATTATTATGTGTAGATTACAAAAGATAAATATGCAGCAGAAGCGGCACAGTCACTCCCAAAGGGATCATCATAAACTCAGGTACCCTCGGCCCCTCTACACGCAACCCAGACAACGAATGAGACCGGTTCCGCAGGAAGGACTGCCTAGTCCAACCCACCAAGAACCTTGCGCAAAATATGGAGACACCCTAACACAGTAGCCTTCTGCATTGCGCAGACTGTCAGATGTCTAAGATCAGGAGGAATTAAACCAAGGGCAGCAAGAACAATGGGAAGTCGGACAACTGTGCACTAGGGATGCAGGCGAGAGATTTCAGAATCGATGTCAGCATGCCTGGAAAACTTTTTCCCGATCTTCTTCTCAACATTACTGTCAAAGGGACAGAAAACTCAATCACATACACAAACTGATTGCATTTATCAAAGAGAAGAATATCAGGTTTGTTGAACTCAAGTGTCCGCAAGCTGTAGAAGGGCTTATTCCAGACAATTTTGAAGCATACGTTTTCCAGGACAGGCTGAACCTCGGAACTGAAGCCACAAGCATGGCAGAGACGTTAGTAGAAAACTCTTGCTACACCATCCTGCCTCTGTATATAAAAAGTTTGTGCCAAAGCAGGGCATCCACTCACATACCCATTTCACTGAAATATTCTCCCCGAAGATCATTGCTTGGAGGTTACGGGTAGGGAGAGACTGGTCCTGGGCTTCAATGAGAAAGCCCTCCGTCTCACTTTTCAGACCAGCCGATTTCATTCAGGCAAAGGAGTCAGAAGGACTGCTATACTGTTCCACACACTGCAATTATAATCGGTGCAGTGGTTTCCAAGAAAGTTGGTCCTTAAAATACTGACTCTGACTTGACTTGATGAACCTCTTTACCTGGTTGACTCCCATCTCGGTATCATTTAGTACCACCGCGGATTCCCCTAAATGAACATCAACCCCCAAGCGTAAGTCCGACAGCCTGTGTACGTTTAAAATAACTACGAAATGCCCTGCTCTGGTCATGGGTCCTGACATATATGTGCAAAAGTAGACACACTGTCATATGGAGCCTCCACATTAATCAGACCACGTTCCCCAGAATTGATTCACAAATATAAACGATTCAGTGAAGAACGTGGATGGCAGGCTTTGTTGTCCCACGTGGTACTTCTTGTCCAGTGGTAAAAACCCTGGATTTCATCTTTTGTCAAGTCGATCACACCACAAGAGTATAATAGAACTGGAACAGCATAAGTGTTTGTGGCTTTCATCTTGTTTCAAGCATTCCGTTCCGAGCTCCAAACCTTTTTCAGACGACATTTGTACTCGGCTCTCCGTTTGTCCTTGAGTAAGGAGCGTTGAAGACCTTTACAATGGAGGACCCGGGTGATAGCCTTCCTCCATGTAGCGCAGAAAGCTGAAAGGGTTGATAGCCAAACAGAAAAGCAATGGACTGAACGAGTCACCTTGAAAGATTCTCCTTTTGATTGGAATAGATCCCTTGCGAGTACATCTAAAGTTTGGTTGCCCAGCAATTTATTAAAGACTTGAGTAAAACCACGAAGGGCTATTCACTAGGTACAGAATCATAAGCTTTTCTGTAGTCTATCCAGCATAAGGAAAGGTTTCTGTGATATGTTTTCGCCTCTTCCAGTATAGTTTTCCGGACCAGTAACATGTAGCACCGTTTTGTTCCAAATAAATGGCATCATTGGAATCACATTAGGATAACACAGTCCTTATGTTCAAAGCTTGTACTGGGTACTTAAACAGGAGTATTGTGCATCCTTTGCAGAACCACGTAGAGATCTTTCCAGTGTCCAGAAGACAATTAAAACAACGAGGTAAAGACTGGAAAAGAATGTCATCGGGGCCGGGAGCTGTATAACATTTGGACTTGTGAATAACATTTGCAGACAGTCTTCAGTAATCACACAAGCAAAAGGGTTTGAAGTTGATTTTGGATGTGATCACCGTAGTCAGTCACCCAGGGTCCCTCAAGGTTACAGCTGATGGGTACGGACCACAACTGTTCCCAGACCCTTTCATTGGAGGCCAAGGGTGGCCTTTCTGTATGATTTAAGTTAGTACTATTGAGCTGTCTGTATAAACGTTTCTAATCGGAAGAACAACTGCTTCAGTAGGAAGTTGGGGGTTCTGCAAAGGCAAAACACAGGGCACATTTGACTGATCAGACTCTCGGCGCATATATATTTTTAACCGCCGAAGTCGCAAATTCTGCTCTGTCTGTTGAACATTGGCATGGCATTGTCCCAATGTTCTTTAAGTTGTTTCCCGTTTACACTGGAGTTATCGGGCCAGCTAGTTGCCCTCGCACACTCAAGTAGTGTGGATTATAGATGTCGTGTCCAAGATCCTCTTGGAAGAATTCTGTGCCTCCCCCCGGGGCAAATCCCATTTACAATATTATTGGTTTCCAGGCCGCGGGAAAGCTGACTGGGTTGCGGAGAAGAATTGCCAATATTTCTTTCTTGCGACGTAACCCGGTAATGCTCCAGCTACGGGAACTTAGCCATAACTGGGTGATGTGTGTTTGGTTCAAGTCCACCCTATTAGGCCCACCACGAAGAGGCGCATATCATCAGACCCTTATTATTATTATTATTATTATTGGTAGTGAAAGTTGTTTAAACGTTTGTCCGACTTTTAATCTGATGATCCTCGTTATTATCCCCCGTCACGTAGTGGTAGCGGGGGATATTGGAATCGAGATCGTCCGTCCGTCCTTCCATCCGTCCGTAATTCCGTCCCACTTGTACTCTACACAGTTTTTCTCTGAAAGTATGGTAGCTACATCAATGAAATTCTTCACACACATTGTCACTATGTTAATGTTGATTCAGTTCGTAAATTAGCGCCTTGGGTGAATATTTACAGAGTTATAGACCTTGATTGCTTTTACGTCACACGTGTACGTGTACTATTTGTCACACACATTTTCCCTATGTTGATGTTGACTGAGTTCGTAAATTAGCGTCTTGGGTGAATTATTATCCCCCCGGCATATAATGCGGGGGGGGGGGGAAATAGCAA
>JAUELE010248232.1:0-10992 GCA_031471655.1 Diodora aspera | reverse complement strand
ATTCCAACCAACACCAACAACCGTCATGATTTACGCATATTATGTTGCATTCTTCATATGTTTGGATGTTTTATGGACGTACCCCTTGGGGTTTCTGGGGAGTGATGGCGTGGTTTTTACAAATGTGGCGGTGCGGCTTTGATATCGGAGACCCACCTTATAACAGGATGTAGAGAATACATTCCCGTAAGTGACCGAATCAAATAATAGCGCTTTAAAATTCGGCGCAACCTTCGAAAGGTCAACATCACGCAAATGTCCGAGTAAACCAGGTTCCAACACTTCCTTCCTTTCATACACCTCGGCCTTCGGTTGTAAGCCATATAGTTCATCCACACCCGGCTCATCGAACCCTTCAGTGTCTTCGAGAACGGAGAGTGCAACTGTATTGCATTATCTAATGTTTTGAAGTCCTCAAGAAACAACCATCGCAAGGTCGAATGTGAAGAGTTACACCGAGATAACCAATATTTACTGAAGAATCCCCTATATCTAATATACTGATTATTATTTCAGAATTAATTCCATCGCGGAGTGGGAAGCAATAAATGTCCCCGTGAATTCGTTAATTCTGGTGTTCTTGTATTACCTGTGATATCTT
The DNA here is from genome assembly GCA_031471655.1 of Diodora aspera. NCBI lineage: Eukaryota > Metazoa > Mollusca > Gastropoda > Lepetellida > Fissurellidae > Diodora > Diodora aspera. Next base: position 10,391 of record JAUELE010248232.1, on the reverse strand, counting down.
TGAGCCGATGGGCTGGAGAGAAGACATATTAACACAGTCGTCTGCTTCACAGGTGTTTACTGAACTACTAACGCCCTCTACATTCGGAGTGACCTCCTTGATTGTTCAACTTCAAGTAACGCGTTCGTAAAATAACTCAAGGATACTACACCTTCCCCATGTAGAAAGAGAAAATACTGTTAGTTGTTAAAGTCAAGTTTAAACTTGTGCAGTCCTGAAATATGAACATAACTGCTGGAGTTCAAAAATTGAACAATACAACGTTACATAAACTTGTCTAAATCTGTTGTAAACATTATTTCACAAGTTCAAGTAAGTCTCTGTTTCAATTCAAATGAGCAAAGTGAAATTTCAAAAGTTCAACTTTAAATTGATAAGTGTGTTTAGAGGAAACAGCATAACATTTAACACCCTCACTTCCGTTTGCAAACTCTTGAACAATTTAGAAGGTAATTAATATTTTACAAAATCCCCATATCTCCTAGGAATTCTCTTTATTTGAGTTGCACGCCGTAGTGGCACATGAAGGTTTTATTCGGGAAGCTTATATATAATTAGGCACAGTTTCTTGGTTATTCACGACAAAATCTGATTGACTATATACACTAGGATCACATAACACAAGGTCATTTCCACCCGAAACCTCACTTTCTTCCTCCTCATCAACAGAAATTAGTTGTTTGGCCAGTTCCGAATCTTTTTGAAGAAGCTTCTGTTTCTTGTGATCTTCTTATCCTCATTTTGTGCGATGATCATTATTCCTTTAGTTGAAATTACATGATGTGATACTGGGATAAAGGGTGTTGACAGTTTGTTGTCTCTAACTTCACGTTTAATTATGATCGTGTCTCCAGTGTGTATGTTGTTTTCGTTCGCGTTGTTCTTCATATCCGCATATCTTTCCATCTTGTGTTTGGTCATTCTGTCATTCTGTTGGACTCTGTCACAGTCGTCACCTTAACAGATGTTTACTGAACTACTAACACCCTCTACATTCGGAAAGACCTCCCTCGATTGGACAACAAGTGAAGCGTTCGTAAAATAACTCAAGGGGACTACATTGCGTTTTTGTTGCTATCACCACATTTGTATAGTGTTATAATGTGTTGTTTTTGACTGGTTTACCTCGTCAACTACAGTGTTTGTTATTGTCGAAGCGGACAGACATCCGAATTGTGAGACTATGGCGAGGTAGACTTGCGCAAGTGAGACATGTGATCACAGAATAGACATTTGGTGATACAAGAACACCAGAATTAACGAATACACGGAGACACTTATTTCTATAGACCCTGGCATTTAAAGGGGTAATTACATCTAAAAGTATTTTTTTTAATTTTTGGGCAAAAAGCTTAGAATTTGAAGGAATTCTGTAGAAACGTCTTGTCCGGTTCATATCTTTCACAGTACTTGTTACATTTACACTAAAGTTGCTATCCATGTTCATTATGGCCAATCAATATGTCATAGGAAAGAATTTTTTCGATCGAAAAACTACTTTTTTTATTTTTGGGCAAAAAACCTAGAATTTGAAGGAATTCTGTGAAAAAGTCTGAAATGGCCCCTACCTTCTAAAGTACATGTTACATTTACACCAAATTGGCTAGACATATTCTCTATGTCCTGAAGACATTGATCATACTAATTAGGATTTTTGACTTTCAAAAGGCAATATGTTTTTTCATCACTTCTCTTTGAAAACATGGCTGTTTTGCAAAACGATGGAGGTATAGTTGTTCTATTTAATTTCTGAAGAGGTTATTTAACTAGGTAGCTTTCTTTAAAATAATTAATCATTATCATCAATGTCCACTTTTATCTGACATGTTTCAAATGAGTATCTTTAAATCTGTTCATGCTTTGCTGGTTGGGGACTATGGATTGCAATTTGGACTACTCTGCCTTGTTATCATGAAAATGTAAATGGCATGAAACTATTGAGCTGGCAAGTCTATCGACTGACATGAGATCATGGCATTTGTCAAAGAGTTCACATAGGGTGTCCACAACAATGTATAGTCAGTAGCGGATACATCCTCCATTTGCCCGGATGACGGCCGCAACCCTTCGACGCATACCCCTAACAAGACGTTAAAATTGAATCATGGGTAATCTGTGCCATTCCTCGTGTAATGCTGCCTCCAATTCCCCCAAGTGCTGTACAGTAGGGTCTCTCGCCTACACACGACGACCTACGATGTCCCAAATGTGCTCAATAGGGTTGAGATCAGGACTCGTGGCTGGCCAGTCAACCTCTCCACAGCATTGTGGTGGATAAAGTTGTTCACTGCGATCATACTGCGTGATCATACTGCATTTGGGGAAAAGCAAGGGTCTTCAATTGCACGTGCATAGTTGTGTTGTGATGCTCGATTTCCATTAGCTTTCTGACCACATATTGCCAAACCAATGTTGATAGATGTCAACTAATGCCATTGTCATTGTTTTCTCTAATACATGATCATAGGAATTTTATTTCGGGGGTGCTTAACTTGTTTCTCTATGTTTATTTGCATTGGCTTAGCATTCGAGAAGAGATAAACATAATAATGATATCAAAAATTCTTTAGCAGGTTGTGTTAAGAACTAACAGTCTCCTCTCAGCTGCATCACGGTCTCTAGTGTTTCATAATAGTGTACCTGAAACAATATTAGTAGACCCTAATCGGCATCAACCATATAACAGCCGTCCATCTTGTAAGACTTATTTTGCGGTTCACTTTGCTATCAGGAATGTTCTAACTCTACCTACACGATACCACACGTTCTATCTATAGCTGGTTGAAAGTGGGAAATACATCATTAAAGTTTGAGGATGAATAGGTAGATATTTCAGAGGACTGCATCACGTGCCCCAAAAGACTTTCGGGTACTTTGTGTATTTTATTGCATAAAATTAATGTGTATTGTATTATAATGTCGTGAAGGAATGAAGAGTCTGCATACATTCAGTAACCCGCTGTTAGAGAACAAGCTCCCATTCCATTACTTTAAGCGTCCGTCCTATTTCAGTAATTCTCGAGCAACTTCTGTGGCACACCTGTTCAGGAATAATGCTACAAAGGGACTAAGGTACCAGTGATGAAGTCCTGTCTTCCAACTGTCTTTTTAGCGTTCTATGGTTTCTTGGCTGCTATACGTATTGCGCGCTCCTCTAAGAATGATTAAATTTGTGTTTTTATCATATGTGCTAGCTTGAAAGAGTCAGGGTATATCGACTGAATCCGCAACTGGAAGTTCTGTTATTTGACATCACCATTGTATAATGTAGCCATGTGTAGTGCGTGTAGTGTTCGTTTTTCTTCAATTTATCAAGCTGACTTCCCTATTAACAATTCCAATCAAACCTAGTATCCGAATATCAAATTTCAAATCTGCAGCATTTATAGTTTCAGAGTTACGGCCCTTTGTTGGATGTTATTTCGACGCAGTTATCTCCCTTCTTTACCGGAAGTGATTTACTTGTAGACATTAAACGACAACTGCAGCGTGCCAAGATTATATGATTCAAACCATATGGGGCGATTCCTCCTTTGTGATCTGGTCCCAAAAAATACTGTCAAAATAAATAAAAGAACAGTAAGCTAATACAAATCCGATGGAAACAAAAGGCGTTCTTCCCATGACCATATGACCATCTTCATTCTATATATCAACGCCGGCATACTGAACCAAGGGTGTGGTTATCATCACACACCCCACGCATGATTCAAACTCCAGATGGTCTTGACAGCTTCCCCAATACGTCGTCCCACATCCAACGTTAATTGCAGTTTTGAGGGAATACCGCGGGCTGCTGATCTTCCTCCCGTGGTTACCATGACTTCTTCTCAAGGACCTCTTCATACTCAAGATATTTCAGCAATTTTGCACGTGATTTGGCCATATAATGAGACAACAACTACAATAACCTCTCAGGCGTATCACTGGTGGGTCGGATCAGAACCACAATGTACATCACAGGTGAAATTATTTTAAGCGTCAAAGCTCAACATAAAACAGTGTCATTGAAGTTAAACAACATTAAGCCTACATATGACGACACATACTATCTTTATTTGCACATGAAATGACGGATTCACAAAATCATAAGAAACAGAAGCTGCGTAGTACATCTTCAGAAAATATCTATTTATTTGACTGGGATGTTGTTGAGGTCAAGCATAACTTGAAATAATGTAATACAAAAATGCAAGACGCACGTCCCAATCTTGGTATTTGTTGGATAAATAGATAGATACATACAGACTGAATAAGTGCTACCAATATACATGTATATCACTGATGGAGGAGAATGGGAGAAAGTGATACTCCTACTTGTACACGGTTGCTTTACTGCACGTGCTAGAGACTAAACTGAGGTTTGGTTTATATGTATGTACGCCGATTCCAGTTCAGTTTAACGTAACACCACACACAAATGTAATGAAATAATGGCCTGCTGCATTTAAATCACGATTTTGTACCACGAAGCTATATACATAGACACACACATCGTGTACCCCAGGCCCACGATACATCCATTACATAACAAACACCTGTCAGGCTGTTTTTCTGTCTAAAGTCCCATTATATCTTCATTATCTAAGATTTAACTACAGTGGAGTTCCGTCTGTGCTGAAGCTCCAGAAAACGTAACCTGCAACAAGGAGCTATTTTTGTTACGGACTGAAACTTCTTCCTCGTCATCTCGCCTCTGATGAACCCGCGTGGCTGAAATGGTGTCCTTGTACAAAGAAAGCGACAACTTGTAATGTCTCCAAAGTGCTCCAAAAGACTTTTTAATCCCAACAATAGCAGAAAGAATGGTGCGGTGTTATCATCTCCCCTCGCAAGGAACCTAAAGGAGATGTCCATTTCTCCTCGCAGTAAATTCTAGTCCAAGAAAAGAACAGAGATCCTTATTAAGTGTAATTTTCACTTGCATTATAAATGGGACTTGCTTAACCTAAGCCTGCTGCCTGGCATTTACACAACAAAAGTTACCAAGATTTGAGCCGGGTCTGTACAGCCCTTTTGACTTCCACTTGTTCTTCACGTCGCGGACGCGTTTCCGGAAAGGAGTGATGTACTACTAGTATTCATCCGCATTGTCAGTCACACGTGAGTAAGATAATCAGGATATGCTTTGACTCCCGCATCAGCAGATGAGTAAAATGAAACAGAAAATAAAGAGAAAAACCTACAGCTGTATCATTGGCTTCTACTTTGAAAATCCACACCGGACATCGTGTCAAATAGCCAGCCATTGCCACTGTTTGCTAGACAATGTTCAGTTAGTCATTACCAATACATTAATTACAGAAGATACCTCCATGGCGAAGTACGAAATACAATGTGCACGTCGTATATTAAAGTTGGATACATGTTCCCTGGCGGGACAAATGTTTGGAGCATTTTATGTTAAATAAATAACGTATACTGTAGAGTAGACATTATAAAAGTGTTTGCGTCAATAAATAACGTCGTAACCCCTCAATCCTGGCAGATTGAAAAGGATTCAGTTTTTGCATTTTTACAAAGACTCCTTACAAGTCCATCACAAAGCCATTCAGCGTAGCCCGCGTAAAACATTACTCGTCGCGGCATACAGATTACCAGATAGCTGGATACAAATAGTGACACGTCATAGGTTATGCTGAATGCATACCGGATGTTATGAAACTCTTGCACCCGATCGAGAAAATTGTTGAGAGCATTGTTAAAGTTTTACGTTGTTCCATGATCACTTGTTGCGTGCATGACAGGATGTTCAAGATATATACATGTACATTGTTCACAATAACCGATATGAATTAGAACGAAACGATGTACACACAAGATTGCTCAGACAGTTTGCGAACGCTTTTAAATATTAAAACACAGGGATGTGATTTAATATTGTATTGTATTAGAGAGTAGGCAAATGCAAACATGCTATATGTTGTATGCATCAATCGTGGTAAGTACATATTTGTATGTACATCTTTATGTTTCATCCCAGAACAGAACAGAAGCCTAATTAGTTACCTATTGGTCCCGTATCACTAGTACTCTTGAATATACATGGCCATGGCGTGACAGAACGAACAGAATTACGTAGGGAAAGGACATTATATGTGTGCTTAAGCGTAACGTAGAAGACTTGTGCAGATACTTATCCAGTGCTATAACATCTTCCTCGAACAATTCTGAAATAATTATATAAGTTTGTAATAACTTGTTTCTCCTAGTAGTATATATTTAACATCTTACGTTGTTGGGTAAACTTTGGACAAGTTAGAATAAAATCGTCTTCTACATTTATCATTATTGAACTTCAAACAGTACTCACGGAATCTGTTTTGTCAAGAGATACCAAAATATCTACCTATTTCTATATTTAACTATGAGAAGATGTTCTGTATCTTGTAAAGACTGTATCTTGTACATGCAATCAGAAGCAAATGTTAAAACTTGATGTTGTTACGCCACGTATTTCACAGTGGGAACATAGCATAATCTATAATAAAAGACCTGTCTTCTTTATAATGACATTTTCATGGCAATAAAACTGTCAGCGATCGTCCTCTCGAAAATGCAACTCATCCTCGTCCGTACCCGCCAATCAGGGGTTGTTAAAAAGTCCCTGTAAAAAACTCCCAGGTTTCAATTACAGACGTCACGTGATGTGGCGTGCCGTTTGAGACTAAGAAAGTAGCCACATTTGTTAACTTTACAGCACAACACTAATTCTGTCCTGCATGGAGGATTGTAAAACGAACACGAGGGATTAATAACAATGCAATTAACTGTGACATTTACAACTTTACGTTGCGTTTTTCGCAAAAGGCGTGTTTTTTCTATTTTCATGCATGGTTCAAGGAATTTTCAAGCAGAGCTTTGACACTTACACATGTAATTCATGCGAGGTTTAAGTCCATTAATTTAGTGTAAAACTTCCTGTAAACGGGCATTGGTTGTGTTTTGTCAATACGCTGAGTGAAGGCGCGGGCAGGTGAACTCCATTTTGATCTTCGATATACTCCTCTATGATTAGGTCTGTCCCAGTCACAGCTATGGAGGAAATTAAAGGAACCGTAAACCTAAAGGTGCAAAAGTTTCCTCACTTTTCTTCTTTTTCTTCAATCTATCAGTGTTGAAAAACGTCAACAGAAGACCTTATTTTACCAACAGAAGACCTTATTTTACCAACAGAAGACCTTATTTTACCAACAGAAGACCTTATTTTACTCGTCTGCGCTTTATGTGAGTTACAGTAATCGGTCCGAGTTTTAGATTCAATTATACTTTCAATATATTTCCATATGTCTTCTTTAGTTTCATCTTTAAAATGGTTTAAACCTACAACTTACTACGACCCCATCAATCTCCCATCCCCATCCCACCCAAAAAAAACAAAATTAACAAAAACACATCCACACACACAAAAAACAAACAAAACAATTTTACTCGTCGGTCCAACATTGGCCCATCTTTACCTTACTTTCAGTTGTTAGGCCAACGCTACCCAACCTGCATAAATAGCGAATAAATATGCCCATGCAGTGTAAATCTAGTTGGCATTGTTATCAAAATGGAATCTATATGCGGCCATTATGGCGGCAGATTTATCTGGAGGGAGGAACGGGAAAACAGGAAATTTCTAATTGAATCATCATAATTTGGAAGGAAGGAAACAATTTGAAAATAAATTTCCGATAGTTTTTCCGTCCCTTGGGTGAAAGAAGGCAAATTTTGAGGAAGGGCACTTGCTCAATTTTGGTGATCTATATAGAGGGCGAGAAGAGAAGCCAGTCGAGCTGAGAGAAATTTAAGTCCACTGCAACGAAATAGCGATGTAATTATGTAGAATCAGCGGGATTATAAAGAAACTATTATAATAAATAAACGTTTGGCTGGCGGGGCATTAATGAGCTCTCTAATCCAACTCGTCATTAACACGGCCGCAGCCCACTTTGCCTCGCGGTGTCTTTTGTTGTCTAAGACCGAGGGTTCAAAAAGTGGCCTTTCCGATGAAAAGAATGGTAAAAACGGGTAAGAGGTTTCGAGTGGTTATGACAGACAATTTCGGTTCCAATCGATGAATATTAATTTTTCGAATGACTTGGCTAACGCGGTTTTGCTGCTCGGCCTGTTCAGTTTTAACGAAAGGGATTATAGGATTTGCTGGCATATTGCTTGTGAGAGGTGTACAAAACACGAGAAAAATGCGCCGAAAAGTAATATTATCTGGCAGACGGGTCTGTGTTGAAGGACTTATTGTGAGTGGATTTGGATCTTTTCGAGATTCCGTGTTGTTATTGAAACTGGCATGTTCTAAGCTTCCTGTCTGAACACAGATGAAAAAGTCATTGTACAGTTTACAGTGAAGTAACGGCAACAATATTGACTTACTTTCGTCGTTTTAATGAACACTTTAGTTTGTGAAGGCAAGTGCGACATTTGTTTTTAACAGTTAAATTGAACTCACTTTTATCATGATTTTTTGTCAATACCTTCGTTACTCTTGCGCTCAGTTTTACAATTTTGATTTTTATAAACTTATTTTATTGGCAAAATATCAGGTGGATCATGCATGCACAAGCTGAAAACTCTCAGTCTGTCAACAGGACTCTCTCTATCGATCTTTCTCACGATTTTCAGCAACTTGTACTACTTTGATTTATGTATTGAAAGAAGGTAAGTAGTTTCAAGATGACTGTATAATATTCTATTACGAATTTCAACTAAAATATAGTGTTCAGCGTAGTTTTAGCAGGATGCGAAGTAAGATACTTTCATTTTTCGAGTTTATATCGACATATTGGAGTCGCTCCGGAAGAGTTGTTTCTGCAGATTCGTGTTAAATATTTATTTATAAAACAGACCAATACAAACTAAAGTGCCTGTTCCGTAGACTAGCACTACCTGTTCTGGTACAACTCAGATAAACCTTTTTGTTTTAACTTTCACCAGAAACTATCCATGAGATAACTCCTGATGGGACGACGGACGCAGTAAACAGGATTATCTCCCTTTGCCCGCTCAGCTTGCTTCAGTGGTGATCAAGATAAGGTGACCACAACATTGGACTTTTACTCAGATTATCAACGAATTTGATTCAAAGTTTCTTCCTTCTTATTTGAATTAAAGCAAATAATTATGTCCGTTATTATGATGAGCAAAACCTGGTCATCAAAAGAGTTTTAGATATAGTGATTTCAAGGTATGGGTAATAAACCATTTTATAACCACCTAAACTCTCAGTTTTAATGCGGTTCCATGTTTGAATTGATCACTCAGGTTTAATTGAATCTTGACACGGGATTGGTTTCGCTAACCGTATCAGGAGATGAACTCGTTGACAGAAATGGTTCATTGCACGACTTAATTCAGTGTCACAATATTTATGTTTAGTGGTTAACTACATAAAAATTATACGTTTACATCATGCTTATAATATCTAGGTAACATGTACGTGTAGACCTTATACTACATTAGTTGAGAATACTTACTAAGTGAAAGACTCGTAGGACATTCGTATTGAAAAACTCCGTCTCTTTCAACGTAATAATGGGACAGAAAAAGATAACTATGTTAGTACGATAAATACACAAATTTAAAAGTAGAAAACGAAATCCAAAATCGCTCTGACATAAGTATTCATGGCAATTTAATATAAAATTTGAAAATATTAGCAATTTGAAACGAAACCGATTTCAATCGAAATGTTTAATGTTTTATCCAAACATGCGAAAACTTTCACGGTGCGGAAAATACTTCATGAAACTCTTCATTTATGTTTTCAGTTTCCAAACGTACATTGGTTTTCTTTATGGTTTGTCACAAGTGAATTTTCCACGATTTATGCATCTTTCTCTGTCAGTTTTATTTGTATCTTAAAACATGCGAAATTCATATTTTTAATAATACGGAACACAAACTGACAGCCCTTCCGAAACGGACACCAAGGCTGACAAAAACGCACTCATATTCCCTGCGGACATATGAAATGCTTTAAATATATGTTTTGCTTGGACTTGGAGCGGGACGTATCTTATTTCAACACCATTATCAGAGCGATTGTATCAATGAAGCGGATAGGGGAAGCGGTCACATCAAACAGCACCGTTGTTATGGTAATTAACAACAACGCATGATAGAGACATTTATGTTTTTCCTTTGACAATGCTCATCGTCTTGTCAGGCCCTGAAATATACACATGATTGATGGGTCACATGTCCCGAGTTGTTCTTCCTTCAACACACAAGGCCAGATGCGTATCAACGCCTATGATTTGAGACGAACCCCTCAATAATGTATTTTTATGTTTACCCTAGTGATGAGGATAGTTATGGTCTCTCGTAATTCCGTATGGAATGGCTTATGTATTTTAACCCTCTGAATATACGCTGTATAGTTATATGTA
>JAUELE010248221.1:0-10992 GCA_031471655.1 Diodora aspera | reverse complement strand
GACCACAAGAGTCTCTTATCGGCTTGCTGCAATACACAGCTGGTCTGGGCTTCGTATCCCTGGTCCAAGAGTACATTAGACCACAAGAGTCTCTTATCGGCTTGCTGCAATACACAGCTGGTCTGGGCTTCGTATCCCTGGTCCAAGAGTACATTTGACCACAAGAGTCTCTTGTCGAATTGTTGCAATACACAGCTGGTCTGGGCTTCGTACATCTATGTAAGGTTTATCAGGTCGGCTACTTCATCTGCTCACCTCACTCGAGTGATATCCCTGGTTTAAAGTACATACAATAACTTTATATCCTAACGCATGTCCACTGCGACTTGATGGAACTGACGGCCATTAGCTGAAACGGGTAACTTATGTCGACTACGACACGATGGAACCGACGGTGACTTGCTGGAACTGGCAGCTTATGTCGACTACGACTGGAGATGACGGCGGTGAGACAGGATACAGTTACTAGAGTCGCACGAGGGCTTATGTCGCCTGAGTCCAACTGGATACAGTCGGCAACTGGACACAGAAGTAGAACATGTGCAACTCTCGGGATACGGTGGCAACTAGTTCCCGGAAGTTGTTAGCCACTTGCAAGAGTGCGTATGTTACCGACGCACAAGCGCCGATCGGACGACCATTAGTTGCTACCAATTCCTGCTCGACATGAGCTAGGCTTTATATTCTTATTGCAATATCCATCAGACCTGAGTTTCTTCATTACAAAACAGCTGAAACTTCACCGGAGTCGCAAAAAAAAGACAGAAATAATTAACACTAATTAATATCATGGAACAGAATCATTTTATTTCTCAAATTAAATTGCTATAGATCAAACACAAATGAATTGTTGACCCACTTTTTATGCATTTTAAAACCACAATTAAACAGAAATTAAGTGTTTCCTCGTTGATTTTATTTGATATGCAAATTCAAGCTGAATTCCTATAATATCAGCGAAACTGATTTACAAAAATGTACAAAAATACATAAAACTTCTGTATTGATACGAATATAAACTACAATTAAGTATTTTGATCTCAGTGCATTGTAATCACCGTAGATGTGGTTCAAGTGCATGAATATACTGATGTCCAAAAGAAACGAAACAGAAGAATGATCACAGCCTTTAACAACACCTGTCTTTGTATTAATGCTCATGAAAAATTTCTTACTTTTGTGAAGTTTTGTTCGCTTCGCGTCGGGCTGAAACAACACTCTCTTGAATAAATGTATCTTAAAGTTGGATACGTGGTCAAACCCAGTGTTTTCTTTTCAAGAAACAACCTTCCGAACGATAAATATACATGTAATTATGTACACACTACAAATAAGAAAGACAAGGCATTTCCGAAAAAATCTTGAAAACATTCGTAAATGTTACGCTTGCAAATAAAATGCATTCGGCTCATATTCGAAAAGCATTCGGAAATCGGAAACATTCTGCGGTAAACTCTCAGAGAAAGGTTCGGAATTAGGTTGGCTATTTGAAAGTCGGAACGTTTCGACAGAACATTAAAAATGTTCGTAAGCCTTCGGAAACGTTACACTTCGGTCCATATTCGAAAAGCATTCTAAAATCGACGGAACATTCTTCGGTAAACTCTCAGAGAAAGGTTTGGAATGAGGCTGGCTATTAGTGGGTCGAAAATATAGCCGTTTGGATCTGGCTTACTAAGGGAATGCGGCGTTATTTAATTAGCCATGCACTTTTACAATGTATTTTTACAGTTTGTTATTCATTTCACACAGCACCAGACCTATTTTTGCGTTTGGAAGCACGTATCCAACTTTAGCATAGCCAACATTCTTTGGTTGTCTCTGAATATCGTGAAATTATCTTGGACATCAGCACACATTCAGCATCTCTTCGGATACATTTCTTAAAACATCTAGGACTTTTCTAAATGCGTTAGTCTTGTATGAAAGTTCTGATCCTTTCTAATTGCTTTTCCAAATAAAATATTAATACAGATACAAACGCAAACTTTACTGTACTTTCGTTCGATCTGAACAAAATAAACATAAAACAAAATCTTGACCATTTGTAAAAGATATACAAAATATACGAAAAAGTCAAGCAAAATGAAATAAAGTACATTTGAAACATTGTTCAACAATGTGGTTTATATATCATTTCTCACACGAGTTGATCTGTTGGACTTTGATCAAGGTTTCTGAAATTTATCTTGAAAAGACTTCTTCACAAATTCTTTTTCATTCTTCTTCTCTCTGGCTTCCTTCCTGGCTGCCTGTTTTGCCAAGAGAGATTTCTTTTTCTTAAGAAGCCGAGAATGACCTCTCTTCATATACCGTCTCTTGTGGTACTTCCCTCGTTTGTTTGCCCGATGAATCAAGAAATCCCCCCTTGTTCGTTTCTCCCAGTAGCCTCGTGATCGTTTTCGGGGCATTTCCGGCACTGATGACTTTTTGGCCAGCTTCTTGCTAGATTTGACTTCGTCAGCTTGTACCTTACGTTTTTTCTTCTCAGCAGCGGGATCGTCCTTGCCAACCTCTTCCCGTTTCGTTTCGTCTACATCTCGTTTCTTTCTTAACACTTCAACCCGTTTGACTCTTTGAAGATTTGGCTCATCTGTGTCCAGTCTTTTCATCCTTTGCAGGCTCTCTTCTTCTCGTTTAGTTCTCGCGAGAACGGGTTCATCCGGGTTTCTCTTCTGTCGTTGCAAGGTCTCGTCCAACCGTTTCTCTCTGGAAAGGATTTTAGAGTCATCACGTTTTTGCCTCTCTAATACCTGTTCTACGAGATCTCGGCGTTTTGTGCGAGAGAGGACAGGTTCATCTTCGTCATGGACTCTTTTTACTCGACTCAGCTGGCTCTCAAAGTCCGATTTCTCCAGCGGCGTACTCTGAAAAAAGAACTCGGATTGTGAAAAGAATATCGTAAAGATCTTACACATGCTTCAAATGCATACATAGCTACACGAGTTCATTATATCAGTTTTCATCACTGTGATATGTAATCTGTATGTTACGAGAGACGCACTGTCCACACGCATACTAAGAAAAAAATCTGGATATGTTCGGATTATTTAAAAAATACAATGACTAAGGTAATATTTCAAAAGAAAGGCAGCGAGGGTCCTAGCTGAAGCAATTGCAGAGCAGGGCTAGGACACATGGACATCGGGCGAGGGTCGGGGGAGGTCCTAGATTGTCGGAGACGCTCTTTGAGCGTCTCCTAGTGAACGAATGCCCCCAACCCCCGCTTCCGTCGCACAAGGTAAAACACTGTACTGGTACTTATGTTCACTCACCACGAACACTCCGTATGGACGTACTTACTCCTGAGGTACGAAGAAGTATTCGAATGTTTAGATTTCCCCGATATTTTTCACATCTTTCACAAGAATTCCATCGCAAGGGACTAAACTTATCGAATCACGGTTGAGCGAAGTATATACTGATGTGCAAATGAAACGATATAAAAGATATATAGAGACTATTGAATACATTCACAGATACGTTGTATATGCAAGATATATCCTTCAAGATTAGGAAGTTTTATCAATCACATGATGTCAGTCACATTACAATCATAGAAATCAAAGCATCCTTTTGATGAACTATGACATACAGACGTAATGGAACATCACTGAAATAATTTGGTATCGTTCCTTTTGCACGCCATTATATATTCTTTAATGTTTGGGCTAACAACTGGGGCTAAAATTCAAAGTGTGAAACTGAACAGTTCTTGTTATTCAGAATGCCATTTATGTATCATTCTTTCGCTAGTAAATATATAAAGTAATACTGTGAGTTGTATGAAGATAAGAGTACACACGGCCAGGGCAAACTCCAGCAATTTGTGTGCCCCAGGGGGGATAAAGGTTTGGTGCCCCCCCCCCCCCCTTGTGACCATATAACCATGATTAATAAAATTTTGTTAGTGACATATTCCGCTGAAGAGAGGCACTATTCTGTTGTCACCACGAGCGGGTGCTCTTCCGATAAAACCCAAAAATTTCCCTTGGGGCGTCCCCAGAATTTCTGCCCCCAAGGCAACCATGGATGTCGCTTACGTCATGCGCAAGCTCTCCACACACATGTTTCATAAACGTTTTTTTTTGATGGCACCTAAGTGCGAAGGTCGGAAGGCACAGATTTCGTTGTATGATAAAAGTTAATAATTATTAGCGGCAGTTGCACAGTCCGGGATGTGTCATGCCGGTGACAGATGAAAACGTTTATTACGGATGTGTGAATCACGTGGAACCACATGACTGGTGCAATAAAACATTTGTAGGATGACACAGTTTTCTAGCACATTCGGCAGATGTCGGATCGCATCCGGAATAGCCTACTTTGTTTTGATTTTCAAAGTTGCCCGCATGTGTGTCATTGTAAGTGTCAAACAATGACTGGCTCCAAATATTGATCTTTGTTAGTCACCGGAGACACGTGTACTTAACTGCTTGCTGGCTGTTTGTAATTGACTGTACCACCGTAGTCTATACTGACGTTCAAAAGAAAGTATACAAATAAAAAATATTCAATTTCTTTTTCCAACCCCATATGTCTTTGTGTTACTCTCAGTGCCGGATCGAGAGGGGGGGGGGGGTCCAGGGGCTCCGGACCGTCCCCCTTTGAAAATCGAATACGGAAAATTGCATAGTAAAGAGTCCTTAAACCCGGGATGGGACTGACATTTTGCATGTTGGACTCCCCCCTTTTCAAATTGGACCCCCTTTCCAAAATCCTAGATCCGCCCCAAACTGTTCATCAAAGTCTCTGATGTCATGGATTGTCATTTGACTCCGTCACGCTAAAACAAACCTCTCTTTCCCATACAACATCTGTTTTTTTTACACGGTCTTATTGCAAAGTCTTGGTATCGTTTCATTTGGACATCAGTATATATACAAGCCTGATCGAAGCACCGGTTGGATTAACTCATATTGCTCTGTACCATTTCCGCTTTTCGAAACGATCTGGCAACATGCATATGGGTTGCCTGCTAACTATAAATTACAAGGCCGTAGAACCTACGTGACCGCTCTGGCCATGGCCAGACAGGTTTTTGTTAGAGTCGGATTTCTTGTTTACAGTACCTATGGTTTTGGACCTTTCAGTACCTTTTAATTATGAAATTTATGTACAAAAATAATTTTAAACAAAAACTACGATAATTTTTACAGTGGAGCTGCATAATGCTAACAGTCACACCCACTGACGGCCTTGTCAAGACTGCTTCCTACGGGCTTGCAAATCGGATTTGGTGGATGAATATACTGATTTAGTTAAAAACAATATTCAACAGCATTTTTCTATTGTGCCAATAATATTTCGAAGACGTTAATCGATTTGCCTTATACAATCCTAACAGCAATGTTAACGCAATTCCTGGAATGAATTATTATTATTATTTTTGAACTCCCATCACTTAATTATGCTTTAGGGTTTAGTGATTAAAACTAATCAATCTGTTCAATAGGTGCTCACTCTCACGTGACTCACGTGGACATTTTTCAGATCTCTAAGGGAAAAGGTAACGAAGCGGCGGCGTAGCTAAGAACTGGGAGGGGAGGCCTCTTGGGGCGTATCCCCAACCCCTCAGATACACCACGGTAGCGAAGATGACCATATACATGTACTTCAATGAGATAATTGGATAAAGCAGTAAAAGCACTCATCCCCTCCCAGTATCAACTTAGTCATCATTCATAGTTCCTCAGGCTTATGACCAACAATTATTATTGTTAGTAGTAGTAGAAGTAGTAGTAGTAGTAGTATTACTATTATTAGTATTATTAATATTATTACATTATGTTCGTTATTGTATTGTTCGTTATTGTCACAGAAAATATTCTAAAGTACCGATCATAGTCTACATTTGACTGTCACCAGGCATTAAAATCATTTTACGACATGTATGAGAGTACCGAACATGATAACATGTGAAAGAGGCTATCCATGCAGTCCATGTCAATCAATTAATCAAATTCAATGTCAGATCTTCTTCCAAAAGACGTTAAGGTAGAGACGTTAAGGAAAAGACGTTTAATGATGTCTCAGACAATGAAAATGTAGTCAGTATATAATACCACTCATAATACAACAACCTACGATACTGGTAATAAATCGTAACCACCCACAGACCGTTAGCTTCAGAAACAGAATACAACATTTAATATAGCCTGTACGAATGTCAACGTGTTACGTGTGTTCTTCAAAGCACGCAGTCTAACTGATGTCAGATAACGTGACTTTACGCCAAGCTATATGATATAAATAGTAGATCTCCTTTTATCTATCTAAATCCGGATATTCAATAAAGAAAACTGGTTATAAAATGTTGAACTTAGGATACACTATCGGGTTCATTTATTTAAAGAACTCTGAAGTCTAAATTAATACATAATGAAATTATAAAGTAAGTGTCATTGTGAGATTCCCTGTATGGACTAAAATAACGTTTACAAAAATTTCAGTTACTTTTATTCGTATAGCAATTTCGAGATAAATCTTTAAATGCAGATTTATGCTGATGTATTTCGTAATCTATATTTCCAATATACGTCATACGTTTGTAATATATATGAGTCCAATTTACGTTTTGTTTAATTTTGTTTGCAAGTAATTTGAATCCCCATGTGGCCCTCCGCCCCCCCCCCCCCTTCCACACAGGGCACAAATCTGGCCTGGAATCAAAAGCAAACAAACACGCAGTACCGCTTATAACAGTCACATTTATAAGTGTCTGCACTTAAGTAGCAACCAGATATAGGTGTCTATATCCCCCGCCGTTTGACATTCAGGGCCTGTCACACAACAGTTTCCATGAAAACAAAAATAATCATAAATTTCGAAATAGCAAATGGAACATCTCTGGATCGGGACAGGTGTGTAAGAAATTTAATACGGATAATGTCAACTATAGTCTCTCCTCAATCGTCCAGACACGCTGTGACGGACGGACAGACGGACGGACGGAGACTCTTGTCGTATCTCCCGCTAACTTCGTTGGTCGGGGAATAATTTAATTCGATCCGTATTAAGAAAAGAAGACACATGAAACGTTGTTTGAAAAAATCCAAATCCATCTTGGCAGTGGCAGAATAACTATCCCCGGGCCCCTAGACTACATCATGACCTTACTCCACTTCCCCGTCCTTCTTTAACTAGATGTGAACATACAAATTTAATGCAAAAGTCTTCAAAACTGCTCACATGTACATTTACACGCAATTAAACCATTAAACCATATGAAAATTCAAATATAATGAAAAAATCTTCAAAAATGCACACATTAAACCATTTTTTCGTTGCTCTCGGGCCCCATTCCTTCAGGGCCTCTAGGCTTAAGCCAACTCAGCCTAATGATTAATCCGCCATTGCATCTTGATAACTTCAAGTGTTAATCTTCATTACGAATCAGAAGAACTGTTAGCAGTGATGACGTACTGTCCACTAACAAAAGGCCAGGGATACCTAGATGGCTCGGGTTAACTCGAGATTTCCTCTTCTCCAAGTGGAAATCAATATCCTAACACAAAAACACGTTGCACGCGCTGTTGCCGATCTTAAACCCGGAAGTAAACGGACGGATTCCCATTAACGTTCAAAGGCGACTTGAAACGTCTGGATTTGTGCACTGAAATCGGATTAGGCTGATATCTGAAACCCGTTCATGAGTGGAAGGCAATGAAGGCGCCTCGGCCATTGAACCAATCGGATCACTTCTATAAAACTAGGCACCAATCGGATCACATCTGTTATACGAGACACACGAGGAGCCTCTCTTCGCCTCCTGAACGACCTTCTGATCTAATCTATAGTGTGATAATTACTTCAGATATTTACAATCTGACTAATTTGAAACATGAATCACAAATATCTATTTCAGCATCAACGTGTTCTCAGGTTAACCATCCCTGTCGATATAGAAACCTACTGGAAACGTCTCTTTTCCTATTCAAATTTGGGAACGGATTGGATGGCGAAAGGAGAAAGTCACACCAAGTTGAAAGGTTTGCGGAGGGGTCCCTTCTTGGTTGGTTTCAGACAACACCGAAGTTGTTAGATCTTGTATTGGTCATCTTTAATCATATACTAAACCAAAAAGAAAGGGATATTGGAAATAATCAAGACAAACCTGATCTACATGGTATTGGCAAATGGAACTGACTTGACACCAACCTCTTCACGACTAAGTGAGCCCCCTCCTCATCACAACAACCTCTAGAAACCATTAGACATGATCCGCTACTCCCTATACTATTATGATCGTATCATTACAGTTTGCCAATACCATATAGATCACAAAATATACTGACGTGCAAAAGAAACAATAGCAAATGATTTCAATTATTTCCCTTATGTTCTTGTCATAGTTGATCAAAAGGATACTTGGATTCCAATGACTGTAGTTTGATTGACATCGTGTCATTTATAAAAACTCATAATCTTGAAGGGATATATCTTGTATATCCAACGCGTGTGTGAATCTTTCTAAAAGTCTTTCTAAAAATCGTTGCATCGTTTCTTTTGCTCGTCAGTATATACCCCTACTTTTTTTATCGTTTATATGTCTGTCTAATTTCCGCCTGGAGCCTTTCAAAACCTTTTTTGATCCAGACGCCGGTAATTGAACGAAGTTCTTTCAAACTTCTCAATAAAGGACACTCAGTTATTAAACATTTTGTGCTTATTGAGAATTGGATCGTAAAGACAAAAGTCGTAATGTTAATTTCATTATTATGGGCGCATTTATTAAGCAGGGACTTGTATTACGTCGTATCCTAGCAACAAGGTATCATAAATCACTTGTTGTTAATAACAGCCGAGTCCCATGCTGGTTTAATTGTTCACGGAGTTAATATGAAAACAATGACGTCACGTGGTCACCACGGTCACGTGATCTCATAGAACTCTTAAAGAGACTTCACTTCACGTTGTCTTCCAGTTTTCTGACGTACAGTCAGTGCGTCAATGTTTTTATTGGCGTTTGTGTTTCGAAATCGCTATACGCTGGTCCTCCCCTTTATGAATACAATATAGGTATGCAGAACCCCATTTAGAACAAAAAGACACTTTTGTTTATCAACTTGACAGTAACCTTTCTGTGTGCGTTCTGGCTATTGCGGTAAACCACTTACTATGTTTGCTTCCATATAACAAACGACAACAGTTTGTTAATAGCCTAATTGTGTTTCATATATTCAACTCTATAAACAGTGTCTGATAAAGGTAATTGGTATGTGCAACGTCAGTCGTTCAGTTCCTTGATTGTCAATATGAGACCACTTAACAACATACTACTCAAATCAAGTTTAGGATCAAACGTAGTGATAGCACTATATTATTTACAAGCAGCAGTTCATCCCAATCCACATAACATGTTGGCACACATGTCATGTGCCAATGTGTGCATGCTAAAAGTGAAAATCATGAAGAACACATTCAAATGTTGCATGTGCATGAATTTCGGATTTTGAGGAATATTCACATGAAACATTTTTCTAAAAGTCAGTAACCTTCAGCTTTAAATCTTAACCTGACCTTAAAGGTAATTGGTAAATTTTCAGTAGTAACATTATGGCCAGAAAACACCTTTTCTAAAAAAATATGATCTTAAAAAGCTTCGGCAAACCTTTAAACAGCAACATCGATTATTTCATTTAATCTTGTATCAGATCTGACCCTTAACTTCTTTTGAGTAGATAACTTAAACAGTGATCCTCGCTATATGCCAGTGATTAAGAAGCATACAAGAAGTTTCTTTGGGCTTCCTGCAAGGGAATATGGCTCATGGCAAACAAACAAACTGTTGGACCCAAAGGATATCAACTGAAAAATCCGAAATATTTCGACTGAGTGCTGGACGGGGACTGTAATGAACTTGTGCCCCAAAGTCTGAGGTTAGCTCCAAGACTGAAGGACAAAGCCGACGGTTTGCACCAAAGACTGATATGTGCACGGAAGTCTGCAGACTAAAGGCTATGGTTTAAATTCAGAGATTTGCACCAAAGTCAGATTTGCACCATTTTAGAGATTTGCACCAGAGTCTGAGGCACATCCCAGAGTCGGAGGTTCATCCCAGAGTCTGAGGTTCATCCCAGAGTCTGAGGTTCATCCCAGAGTCTGAGGTTCATCCCAGAGTCGGAAGTGTGCACAAAGGTGTGCGATTTGCACCAAGTTAGATTTGCACTTAAATCTCAAGTTTGCACCGCAGTCAGAGATTTGCACCATAAGAATTAAAGCAACGACTTTCAGAAAGCTCTTTTCAGAAATGTCAATGCTCGACAAATCCAACATATTATTTGAACTGGTATATTTTCTATTTGTGTTCCATACTTTGTAGTACATGAAGCTTTTTGAAGAGTCATACAGGACCATCATGCTACGTTTCCACGCAAGATGAAATCCCGACTGGAGCCTCTCCAATCGTCGCTTTTCCGGGGGTTAAACCTTCCCAAACAAACCAATCAAATAATCCAGGCATTAACAAAACATTCGGTTTAACAATAACATCTAACGACATCGTGATACTCTGTTACATGTGGTGATACTTAGCAAAGTATAAAGTAGCTCAAACAACGAATATTTACGTCAATAAAGTACACCATCACAATTCCCCTGATTCTTTGAATGAAGTCCCATGGAAGCAATCATGAAGCTTGTTAGCAGGTTTGTTGTTAGGATCAATAGGTTCTTCAGAGGGATGGAATGCTATTGCGATTGATTATGCTGTTGTGCAAGCACCCATGAAATTATTCGTTTGTCCACTTTGATGCTGGACACAATAACAGCAGATCGAATATTCTGTCATGATTTGAATGCATTGCTCAAAGTGGTTGTTATTGACAAATGTGTTGTGTGTGTACAGGTGGGTCACCGTGAGGAACAATCGTGTCTGGGCAACTTCAGTACGTTCAAGTATCTATCATGTTAATTGCGTTTTGTTTTGTGATTTCATTTGAACCTTTGGGGCGTCTATAGAGTCCAGGGCCCACTTCCACAAAGCGATTC
>JAUELE010248210.1:0-10992 GCA_031471655.1 Diodora aspera | reverse complement strand
TTATTTTCTGAATGACGTTTAAAACGATGGCCCTGATTGGGCAATGAAAATCGCGTGCCTCCAATCAGAGGGCAGAGCTTCAATTCACAATAGGGTGGCTTATTGGGACAGGGGTGATTTAGCGTACGTAGCTTGTGAGCTGTCACACCTGTCTGAGAGAGATTGATGTCATCTCTGCCTGTTCTTGCACGAGAAACTTCTAAAATGAGCCAATTTATGAACCTTTTATAATTACTGCCGTTATTGTAGGTGGTGTATCACAGTTTATTATTTGTCATCATTGACGTATTATAAACAAGATGGAAAAAAATTAAATTATGGAATACTAAATATTTGTGGATATTTTTCGTTTCAAGTTTCAAGTATTTCTTCTACATTTGACATCTGTTTCTGTTCACAGTGTGAATGTTCTTGTATGACAGCTGCAAATCGAGTTGATTCTCGTTTACTGTAAATTATGTCTAAAAACATGAGAGATTACTGAACTCTAAGTGCTAGTCAAAACGTCCAAATGAACTAAACATTTCAAGTTTGTTCATATCTCAAATAATATATCTTTAAATTTTAGAAGTTTCCAACAGTGTGTGAAAGATCTGCAGTGTTCGGCTTTACTAACCTGTACTGGGCCAGCTCCTCTTACTTCAGAATCTTTTATCGTGTTTGTTATCAATATTGCATGTGTACCTACTATACAAGGTTATTATAGTTTTTGTCTCTAACCGTGAAATACTGTGTGGTTTGCTTTGATGTTGTCTTAAGTAATGTTTTACTGAGGTTTCTTACCTAGTTTTGGTGAACCTTTGGAAGTACGTGTATTACCGGTAACTTGTGGTGGTGATGGTAAACTATATTGTATTTATTTGTATATTTATACCGTACTTGTGTGGTGTCCGCCATGCACACAGACGTCACATTGTGTTATTGCTGAAAGACTGCCCATGCAATGTAAAAACTCTTCTTTTTCTGCATCCATAAGTTATTGATGCGTGAAATACGCTGTGATAGTTAAAAATAAAATGTGACTAAATATAAGATGAATGATGCAAAGAATACAGAATAAAACAAAATATTATCATTTATGGAAATCATAAGTATAGTAGTCTTTGATGTACACACAAGGATGTTAGTAATGAAGCTCAGAAGAAGTGGTGTGCTAGATTCTGCATGCAGTGCAAATTGTGTTTAACATGCATTCTTTGTGTGCAAATCTTGGGACAAAACGCATCTGTTCGGTTTCACAGGAGTATAACCTAGGAGTATGAAAATATCAAACAGGCGAATTTTGCCAAACCAGTTCAATTTCTGGGTAATTTTTTAGACTGCAAAATTAGAAACATGATTAGACAATTTAGCAAAACATAATTTTCAATTTTTTCATAAAGCGATTGACCAATTAGTGATTTGAACCCCTGTGTTCTGTTTCAAGAATCAAAAAGATTCATTAGATTCTCACTTTTCAAACCATGTTGAGACTGCAGATACATTCTGTGTGAATGACATGGCTGGCCAGGTTTTCAGTGATGGAAATGCATAAAAAGCATGATCTCACAATGTTCAAAGACTTGTCATACTGAAAGGCAGACTGATTGAACATTAAATCTGCACCTTGAAATATTTAAAGAGTTTCATCAAAGTTTTGTTTTACCGTAACCATATTGAAAAATTGCTCCGTTGCTCTCAGAGGATGCTTCTTAGCTTGCACCCAAGTTCTTTCTGTATGACAAGTTTAAACGTGATTGTACGTTATGGTCAGGTTTTGTCTTTTCCTTTTAAAATAAAACAGGTGCTCTCTATGATGCCCATGTTGCGGTGTTAGATTTTGAAATTGTTTTACATGCTCTTCAAAATGTATTTGTGTCACTTCCTTGGTCTTTCAGCCTCCTGTAAATAACCCAATTGATGATGGCATCCCCCACCAGCGGAAGGGATCTATTCTCCGGGCAGCATCAGCACTAGCTGGTGGTATGGATGAGAAAGAGGACATTACTTACACCCCCCTGAAAGCATGGACCAAGCAGCCGACCACTCGCGACCTCATCAAGGTCAGAGAAGATAACAGGGAACGATTTGGCTGGGAAGTGGACTTCGTCGATTTTCAAATGCCTTTTAACAGTAATGTTTCTAGCAGAGTTGAAC
Source organism: Diodora aspera (assembly GCA_031471655.1). Lineage (NCBI taxonomy): Eukaryota > Metazoa > Mollusca > Gastropoda > Lepetellida > Fissurellidae > Diodora > Diodora aspera. The sequence continues at coordinate 8,856 of JAUELE010248210.1, read as the reverse complement.
TGTTTGGTGGTCTGGAAGAATGAAAAAATCCTTCATCTTAAAAAAAAATGGGACAAGTTAACTGTACATTTTGTTTGGAAAATGTTAAAATGTGGAGGAAAAAGATTAATTATACATAATGGAGTAAAACATTTTTGAGATACTTGTAATTTGATGACAAGTATAAATTGAAAACTATAATATCATTGTTAAATTAATAAAATCACTTGAAGTTAAGATTAATTCCTATGCATATAAAATTTCCAGGAGCTGAAGTAGGAAAGTATTATTGAAAGAATTATTGTTGAATTACATTTGAGATATCTGTGATATAATAACCTGTGATATTTCCCTGATTTTCTTGTTTATGATTTATTATGAATTATTATTTTATTGTATGAGAACAGTCTTTGCAGGTGTCCCAAAAATATAGAAGGTGACAGTAATTTTGTTTAAGATGTACATACGTTTGGGCACTAATGTCATAATGAAATGTGTTTCTTGACAATCTTTGGTAAAATCTACACTGTGAAGACAGAAACATTGTACAGAGTTTTCAATTGATGAGGAAAAGAAAAATATCAATGCATGGCTGTTCAGATTTTCAATAAAAATGGTGAGAAAATATAATAAATCCAACATAATCAGTTGATTATTGTATTGTTTTTGTGTACGAGATTTTTCATGGCAAGTTTTAATCAGTTGTACATAGTTTATTGATTATATTTTTGCAATATTTATGAGAATGCATTTTCACCTATTTGGCTTTAAACTGTAAGTTAGTTTGGAAAGAGTGTTTGTGTCAAAATATGTGTCTTATGTATATCAGTTTTCCATCTTGTTACGCAAATGAAAATTCTTTATGCATTATGCAAATCTCCTGAATTTTAAGTGATATGTGCATGCATTCACACCAGAAAGCCTTCTAACCACATGCCTTGCTTCCTTGCCTTGCAGAGCACATAAAATAATATACTTTTACCTTTTAATGCACTGTGATTTTTATGTCTCTAATAATCTTTACACCTGTAAGAATGAGTTTTTATATGGAGCACAGTTTATCAGAAATGATGTGTGCTAAATTGAGTTACCAACAGTAACTGGGCATGTTTTTATACAAACAAGGTATTAGCCTCCAGGGGCGGATCCAGGATTTTGGAAAGGGGGGGGGGTCCAACATGGAAAATGTCAGTCCCACCCGGAGTTCGAGGACTCTTTACTATGCAATTTTCCGTAATTGATTTTCAACCCCCCCTCCCTTCCTGGATCGACCACTGGCCTCCATCACTCTGTGCCTCTTATGTCATATCTGTAGCAGTTTACAAATCCTTATTTCGGATATTTTCTTCTTCAGAGTGCTGCCTCCACTATCTTTTTCGAATTATTAGTGAACTTTGAAAAATGTAACTTTATGAAAGTGTGTTTATGGATTTGTATTTATATTTCGAAATGGATATTTTTGAAGTGATGAATGTATTACAGTGAAGCAGATTTTCACCACTTTGCGTCTACATTATGGAAAAAGAAATAAACCCTTGTTATGAAGTGATCATTTGTTGATTTATGCACAACCTGTTCAGTATAAGATAATCGTCAATAACAGTGCACTGTGGATAAAGGCCTAACTTGAAACAGAAGTGTATCACACAGTTGTAAAGGATTAAGAGGATTGAGATTCCTTACTTTTAATGAGATTGTCTTTTTTATTTTTATATTTCTAAAGGCCACCACAGACCTTTGTGATCAAATCTTGCATGATCTGATCGCAAATGATTGAATCGTTGGTCCACTGCACACACAAACAAGAATGATTTGATCGTTCACGATTTTTAGTCACATGACTGAATTACAATAAATCACATGTTTTTGTCACCCCGCGTGATTGATAGTTGAAAAATATTGCAAACAATTAAATCATTGGTTCACCGCAGACCTTTGCAATTGAAAAGGATTGGGCGAAAATATCGAACAAGTTGGATCTGTTATGAGTAGATCGCTCACGATCAAATCGATCATTTGTTCACCACAGACCTTAACGATTCGCAAACGATCTAATCACTTGCGATTCGTAAAGGTCTGCGATGGACTTCACATGGGTGCAAATGACTTAACATTGGAACTAGACTCGGCCCCAGTCCTAAGGGATTCTTTAATACAAATATGACATTTTTAACTAGATATATACAAAATATCTAACAGGAGCCCCAGTGACAAGCTTATCCCTTAGTTCCACAGTATGAAAATGGAGTGAAAAACAATTATGGTACAGAATCTGTAACTTAGCCAGTTCTGTTTCAACCATCGTGAGGGCATGTCTGCCCAGTAATCTGCCAACCTTGGTGGTTGGGGTTCGAATCTACTAGCCAGCAGGATTTTAATCCAAGATCATTGAACACACTGATTGATGGCAGATGCTATACGGACACTTTTTAGACAGTCCACGAATGAAAATGAAGGGAAAAATAATTATGGTACAGAATCTGTAATTTATCCAGTTCCGTTTCAACCATTGCGAGGACATGTCTGCCCAGTAATCTGCCCAACTTGGCAGTTGTGGATTCAAATCCCACGCAGGTACCAGCCTGGAGATTGACCCTGATACCGATGTAATGTAGGAAACACTATGGCGATATGGCTGAAAGACTGTCGAAAGACATGTTAAAATCCAAAATCACTCATTTCAACCATCGTGATGGAATGAAGGAAAAACTACCGGTATTTTTAAGCCAACAGAGACGGAAAAGCAGAACAAAACTCAGATCATCTCCATGTCACATACATTCACTTTATTGAGGACTATATTTATATTCTTACATATATTTATGCCAAATAAGTTTGTTTCAAACCTGGGCAAGTGTATGAAACATATCCATTTCTATATAAGAGGAACACTTGCACACTAACAATCCCAATGAGTCGTCACACATGTAGAACAATTACAACTATTATCATCCAGTTGCACAACATTTTCTGTAACTATCATCTTCAATAACTGATGTTATAGGGATTTGTACAACTGGTTTATCACAGTGAACAATTTGGCACTGAATCCTAGAACCAACTCTATCTTAATTCTAATGTGTGTGTGTGTGTCAGTGCTTTAAAGCTACAACAAAGTTCAATGAAATGTCATTTAAATAAATAAATATTAATAAAAAAATAAATAAATTACTATGTGCCATGGAAAAAATTAGCAAAAAACGACTACCGGGTATAGCACAATAACATTTTATAGTGCACCTTGACAACCACCTAAATAATACTAAAAGGACATTTTTTTCCTCTGAACATTTAGCTTTTACTTCCTTGTGTTAATTGCTAATGAAAGGTTTAACAAACTGACAATTTTACTTGAAATGTGCTAATACAACAGTTTGTAATACCACAAGTCAGATTTACATCAATACATAATCTTCCCACTATCTCCAATGATTGTAACATTAAACTTGTGTAAACAATTTCATACCTGAAGTCAAAGAAATGAAAAATAACACCAGCAACAACTGTTATGTTTAGATCAATTTTCATGTTATAATACATGTAGTTTATTAACCATTATTGTTTCACTTATGCCTAAAATGACTGAAGCCTGCAGAGTTCTGTCATCAGAGCAGGCACACATGTGAACCCTTTAGACAATAGCTCTCTATAACTCTGGCGTAGAAATTCTGGGTATTAGTGACTTGACCAAATCCTGTGAGAAATGCCCTTGATTCACTCCTATCATGGACCCTATATATATGACTTCCAGTCCAGTGTATTAAAGGTCCATGCTCCTATGAATGAAAGTCATTTTATGTTTTGAAACATTCCTTGTGCTAAAAAATAGACATCTAATGAAATGTCACATAACTAATGAGATGAAGTTAGCAAGGGAAGCAACTCTTGACAAATAAACACAGCAACAATGATGGCAGATGTCCCAAAACTTGACCGAGTGTTGGGATAGTGAGTGTGTGACTCTGGATTAACGTGACTTTTGGTAATTTTTCAACCATAACGTCATGGTGGTTCCAGGGGGCTCCCATCTCCGAGCAACATGACAGCGACCCGGGCGTCATTCAAACTTGGAACCTTTCGATTGCGAGTCCAGTGCGGTAACCACTGCGCCAACTCCGCACCCCAAATGTTGGGAGAGACGTGCCATATGACTGGGTCCAGACTTTATGCTGTGGACTCTTTACTGCTTGGGAATTACCCCAGCTGATTGTTCACACCAGCCCTCGCCTCTATGAGGCACAGAATAGAAGCATAGCATTGGCAATATGGACTTATATTTAAGGGATTGAATTCGAAGCAATGGCCAGAGGCCAGCAATGTAGCAGGTCCACTTTGGCCTGAAAAGATTTTATATAAACTACATGCAGTAGAACTTGACCAATTGGTATACAAAGATACAGACCATATTGACCAGTGGACACACAAAGATACAGCCTATATGGGGTATCTAATGTTAGAGATTTACAGATGAGATCAAAAGATCATTGCAGTCTCTCAACAGGAAATCTACATGGGCCTTGTTCCACAAAGTTGTCTCAGCACCAGGTTGATCGTAAACTCTTAAGACAAACTTTTAAAACTGACTTTTGACAATTAGTAATTCAGTTGATAAAGCAACCACAAGTTGCACTACATATCTGAAAATAACTCCAAGATTGTTTTGAAGAATATGGACAAATGTTTACCACATTTATTTAAAACTTGACCGAGTAGAAAAGATCGATCTGAAGTAAGATTGTTTTGTGAAACTGGACCCTATTTGGACAAACTTGCACACATGGGTATGTGCATGTCATTTAACATCCTCAAAATACAGGGCATTTATGACTCGGCCATCGGATCCCTTAGATGACCTGGATTCACTCCTGTTGACAAAAGTCATTTTGTGGGTATGGAAAATCCAAATCTGCTAACTATAGACAACCAATTAAATGTCCCATTAACTGCATGAGAGGAATTAGCAAGAATAGAAACTCTTACCATAAAGCCGCCCAATTGATAAATCGATAAATCATATTTCAAGTAAATCGAGATGTAAGTACCCAACGTTACCCGATGTTAGATGTCCTTTAACCACCCTAGGCGGTTATTTGGACCAGATGTTTTTTAAAAATTATCAATTTTTTCATTTAACCGCCTTGAGCGGCTTTACGAAAAACCCGGTAATAGATTTAAACACATAACGTCTTTACTTAACCAAGTTAGGAGAGACGTGTCACATGACTGGAAGCAAGCTTTCACTGTGGAAGCCTTACTGATTGGTCAAAACATCGACCTGGGGATGATCGTACAATATAGGAGTGAATCCAGGGCATTTGAGGGAGATGTTGGCAGAGTCATATGCCCTGGATTTCGAGGATGATTATTTAAGAGAAGAGTTTAAATGTATTTGTAATGAAACTGTAATTAGTTGTACTCATTGCTTTATTTCAGAAGTAACAGTTTATTTTTATGAATGTAGTCAAACTCTGCACAATTAATTACCTTCATTCTTTTGACTCAAAACTGCACATTCATGTCTCCTTCCATAATAAATTCACACTCCTCAGAATGGTTTTTTTTCCAAGTAAAACTATGGATTCAATGGTTTCTGTAGTCACACCAAACATTTAATTGCTAGCTTCTATAGGAGTTTGTTCATCAATGCATTCCTTATTCAACAAAACATTATCAGATAAACATTCATCAGAATCATAACAAACCTGTAATTTATTCATGTAATAATAACCTAGATAAAGACAGAACAAATAACATGTTAATAATCTCACAATATCTGAACTCGGGACATAGAACTTATCTCTACAGTCTTAATGATTCACACTGTAAATCAAAGCTTTCAGTTGAAAAGTATTCTGAAGTGGAATAAAATATATTTTGAACATAGCACACTCATAAATTAACAAAAATCACATGAACATGGAATACTTGGAAAGTTCAATCAAAAGAGAGAATTGAGATAAGATGAGATGAAAATCATATAAAAGATTTTGAAAATGGAAGATTGTGTGATTCATATTGGATCAATTAAAGAATTTACCAATTTTGTTGAATGTTTGCCAAATAAACTTTTTAATGTCCTAAATGCTTATCTAATTTCTAACATTTTAATTTTTAATTAAGAATCAAATATTGAAACCTTTTTTCTTGAACTATTCTTTCTAAAAAATATCCAAAACAATTGAAAGTTATTTATAATATGCTGCAGTACAACTATGTCCGCATGTATCACATGATCATTTTCCAAAATAACCTGTCTCAATAAAAATAAGCACATTCAGCTAAATTTGACTTAACCTCACAATATTTCTTATCTTTCAACATGTACATAATAAAGCAAAATAAGAAAAAATTTAACTTCTGCTAAAAATATTTTGCTTTTCCATATATATAACAACAGATTCCAATAACAGTCAAAACAACTAAAACATTAATGTGAATAGTTACCTGGGTGACATACAGTATACTGCCCTGGAATAGTACAAATATCACAGCTGAAGAACTATATAGGTGTATATTGTACCCAAGATGGAAGGAACAATGCTTAACAAAGCAGTGAGGTAGGAGACAGAAACTGACTTGACAGATACAGAGAGATCCAGCAACAACTGTGACAATCACACAGGTAAGTCAAGGTGTGTATTCTCACAGATCAACAAGGTAGGAAAGAAAGACAACTGCAAATCAACATTTGCATATGTCCAAACTAAAACAGTAACAATTAAGTCAACAATTCATAATTAACCATATCAATTACAATTCAAGACAACTTTTGTTATTAAAATATAACTTGTTTAATGACACAAAATTTGATAAGAATTCAGACAGTGGTATTGGCACTAGCTAGTATAAAGTCATAACACTTTGTTTGCCCTTTTAACCTTTGAGGAGCGAGTGACCAAGCACCAAATATCCCATATCACAGTCTGGCCTGTATACTAAACCTACAGACTACCAAGGCCTAAAAAAATGTTGTGGTTCTATTTACTCGATTGACCCCCACATTATGGTACCAACCCTACTATGTTTTGGCGCCTTCCAAAAATCATTCAGGGCCGTATTATACTGAGCAGTTTCCTTTATTAACTTAAAACAATCTTTTTCAAAAGGAAGAAAACCTGACCAACTGACTCTGAACAGTACAGAGAACCACAACATTTTTTTGACCAAATAAAGCTACGACAACATAAACACTCACTTAAATTACTTTACAATTTCTTAATAAAATATTTACATAGAGATACTTCCTTAATTTAAAAAAACCCCAGAATGTATATTGTACGAAACATAGCATAGTTGTCTCTTCAATAGTGTTATCAACGTGCATTCTTTCACAGACAATATTACATCACACTTTACAAATTAAAAAGTCCATTCTTACAGTATCATTATCCAACATACTACATGTACTTGATTAAATCAATTTTTTTTAAAAAGTATTTTCCTGAGACACATCCAAATGATTTGTTGTATTCCCTTCAATGAGCTAAATCTTTCCCTTTAATGAGCTAAATCTTATTAGCTAGGAAATTAACATTTGTAAAGATCCCAATTGAAGGCACACAAAACTCAACCTCATCATACTCGATACTGGTCTCGGGGAGGGTCTTCGAGAAAAACAAACAGTCCAGGGAACAGTAATCAGCCTCAGTTTGTACTTGTACTTAAGCAATTTAACAACTTCACAAAAGTTTGCAGGGAAAGGTTATCTATAAAACGTACAATTCCTTCATATCTGAGAAAACCTGAGGTCATAAAACAGGGACAAAGCTTGGTCCATGGCCAGTATTGAATACAAAACAACTTTAAAGAACAAACTCTATGGATTATAGCACATCTATCACACATCATTTATCACTTCATCTTAAAACTGAAGAGTGTTTTATACTCTTCACACATACACTTTCATATACTGAAGATTTTAGTAAAAGTGACAAAGCATAAGCTGTTGGAATATCTAAAGTATACAAAGTATCAGAGATCAGGATTTTAAAGTGTAGGCTATTGCATAATGCCTAGCACACACAGATGCGATTAAACAATAAACAGTTTTGTGTAGCACCCGTTTAGCGTTTTCCTTGTGTACACTGCAGACGATACACAGACACTGCAAACGAGTACACAAAAACACGTGCGAAACAGGGGAAGGGAGATTACTCCACTTTCCAAAATAGAGCCAAAATCATGTGATTTGAAAATTGCTGCGCGCAATCAGTTGAAAGATTGTGCTAATCTTATTAATTTTAAAAAATAGGTGGCATCGGCATAAAAATAAGAGTGTTTAGTGAGGTTGTGAATACACCAGAGACAAAAGAAAGGTTAAGTTTGAAACCATGCTTCAATCATGTGATAACATCGTGTGTAATAATTGGTCGATTGACACCTAGTGTTTAGCTCGTGTTTCGCGGATGCTGAAAACGATAAACACTAAACAAAAATGCTTGTTTTACCTTTCGCGAAACAAGTGTTTCTTGTTTTTCACTACCGCAGAAAGATGCGAAAAACGTGAGCAGCACGAAACTGTTTTCTGTTAAGCATTTATTCGATCCGTTTATTCGATCATTTTCACTCATGGATGGCCATTTTCTCCATTTGTGTAGTGAAAGGTTACGAACATACTAGATCTGGTGATGTACAAGTCCTGATGATACATTCATTAAAAAGTGTAAAACAATGTACAACACAGTTTTCAACATCAAATACAGAAACACTCTTGCACATCATGTATGTGGTGACCAAGAAAAGGCATCAAATTCAGGTTGATAAATAGTATTTACACATACTTTTACCATGCAGCCGCAAATTTTCTTTGATGGTAAGTGTGCAATAAATATCCATACACTGCACACTTTTGAAGGCCCGCCCCTTTCCAAAATGCGC
>JAUELE010248199.1:0-10992 GCA_031471655.1 Diodora aspera | reverse complement strand
CACACGCGTGCAGCCGACTCGTTTTTACGCATGCACAACTTGCACTGCAATCACAAAACCCTGACAAAGAAACACGCATGCGCACTCGGAGAAAAGGGCATGCACGCAAACTCCACGCTCGCCTGACCTCCCATGTGCCCGGTCCATCCGTATTCCAAATATTCCTCCACACTGGTCCGCGCTCACGGAGTGACATTTTTGTGCTGAACTCAGAAAATATTGATTTGTTTTTGCAAGGCCGTTTGTGGCTGTAAAGCAGCGCGTCACGCCATAGTACTGTTGCTGCTAGCGGCGGCGGCAGAGCCGTTCACCACGCTGTCTTGTCGTTGTGAGGAGGATGGTGATTAGGATTAAAGATGTGGCCGGCGGCGGCTTTGTGCCCATCACCTGAACAAAAGCTTTCATGACACGGACTTGACAAATCGATCATTAGATTTTATCATGTCAACATTCTGGATGGTTTAAATTTCAAGGATTTTAAATATAACTGGAGTTTATTAAATAACGGTACATGCAGTGATAAACGGATCTTTAATTTACACAAGCAATTTATTGTTTTCGAAATTAGAGGTATTTTTGGTCATGAGAAGCAGAAATCAATGTTTTCAGTAGTTAAACATACACTGTATAATTCATCATCCGTGTATTTGCAAATATTAGCAGGTGCGCAACTCGCCGAGTTAAGTATTGCAAACGAAAATCGCTTATTGATCAATTAAAGGGAAGGAACCCGATAACTACGCACGTGCTGCTTTCTGCATGGTTCAGTATGGTCTATAATATTGCATTGTCTGGAAATACAACACACCTAAGAACAAAAACAAAATCATTATTACATAACTCAAAGTCTAACAGGGATGTCAAAGGTAAACTACGGCGACCCGGGATCGACAATGGAAAATTAACGCACTCGGTTAAACGAGGATTTAAATTAAATTACTACATACAATATAGTTGTCTGCAGAGCGCATGGAAGACTTTTGTCAAGATCCTGAGTCAAGGCATAGAAAACGGAACACGTACCATACTTGCTTATGGACCATGCCTCAGTCATAAAGATATGCTCGTGGCCATGCCTCAGTGACGTCTAAACTTATGGGCCTGAATAAGTCATCTCTGCTTACAGGCCTGCCTCAGTCATCTAGCTCTGTGTATGGGCCTGCCTCAGTCATCTCTGATAGCGGGCCTCCATCATTCATCTCAGCTTATGGGCCTGCCTCAGTCATCTCTGATTGTGGGCTTCATCATTCATCTCAGCTTATGGGCCTGAATCACTCATCTCAGCTTATGGGTCTGCCTCAGTCATCTCAGCTTATGGGTATGTCTCAGTCATCTCAGTTGATGGGCCTGCCTCAGTCATCTCAGCTTATGGGCCTCCATCAGTCATCTCAGCTTATGGGCCTGCAGCAGCCATCTCTGGTTAAGAGTCTGTATCAGTCATCTCTGTTTATGGGCCTGCATCCGTCATACATGGGTATAAATCATCTCTACGTATGGGCCTGTAGCAGTCATTTCTGCTTATGGACCTGCCTCAGTCATCTCTGTTTATGGGTCTACAGCTGTCATCTCTGCTTATGGGCCTGCAGCTATCATCTCTGCTTATCGACCTGCCTCAGACAGCTCTGCTTACGTGTCTGTCTAAGTCATATCTGCTCATGGGTCTGCATCAGTCATTTAATTCTGCTTATGAACCTGCATAAGTCATCTATGATGATGGGCCTGCCTCATTCATTTCTGCCCATGGGCCTGCATCAGTCATCTCTGCTTATAAATGGGCCTGCCGCAGTCATCTCAGCTTATGGGTCTGCATTATTAATCTTTGCTTATGGGTCTGCATCATTCATTTCTGCTTATGGGCCTGTATCAGTCATCCATGCTTATGGGCCTGCCTCGGTCATCTCAGCTTATGGGCCTGCATCATTCATCTCAGCTTATGGGTCTACATCATTCATCTCAGCTTATGGGCCTGTATCACGCATAGGTAGGAAAGAACGTATAATCTCAGGAATGATAACTTGCTTCTCACTGTACATGTATATATATATAATAAGGAATTATCCAGCCTTAGGGTCTTGACACAAGTCTAGTGTGATCGAACTTAAGATATCTGCCATGGTTGGCGGAGGCGCGGGAGCAGGTTAAGAATAGAAATAATAGAATAGAAATAAACCAACATATATATTGAAGTAAATTTTGAATCAAATTGAATTATAGTAAATTGAATTAAATAATTATTTAACAGGTTTGTAAAATAGCGTAAAATAAATAAATAAATGACGAGTGTCTATTTTCAACCGATGATGATAGGAAGTAGAAAACCCATGATGCTGAACGTGTGTTTATATTTGCTGCTTACGTGGGGATATTGTAAGCGTACACTAATGAGAATTCCATTGCTCAAAATGACGACACGGAAGACAGCATCCGCGTTATAACGAGGCGATCAGTTTCGTATTTATGAAAGTACGCTAAGTCATCTAAGATGCGGCAATCTTTAGAAAGCCACGCGCAGGCTTTCCGCAAACCAAGGAAATGTCGCTAATTCCACGTACATATGTCAGTTTCCGTACTGGCGATACATAACAACACGACCCGAACGGGAGACGGACACGCCCACCAAAGCAATCTACTCGCGCATATAAAAGCAAGGAGAAACGTTTCGCATGTGTTTGGTCCAAGATTGAATGTATAACTAGATCTGCACATGAGAATTATGTACTGAATACATTTTGCCGAAACTTAATTTAAAGTAAAAATATATATACGGCATTTATCATGTGTCCCTTCTGATAAATTTATATTATTCGATAATAACTTCATTTACTCATTCTTTTCTGTTATGCCTTTCACTTTTAAATAACGCATTTAATTGATTTGTGAGACACTCGTGTACAAACAATTGAAGGAAAGTCAATAATTAATGTAATATAACATTAAAATCAATAAATCAATGACGTTTAATTGATTAACTCTTATCTTCTGTATGAATACCAATTAAATCAATTATCTCTAAAATATAAATTGTAAATATAAAAAAACTTATATCAGAGTACATCAACAACGAAATGTACATGCGCGTTTCTTAATGTTTACAGCTAAGTACTAATAATTACATTCATCAATTAGCAATAGATGTCAAATTAAACCATTGTGAGTTGACGATTGAAAACACACAAATCTGTCATTAATTAGGGTAGGGAAAGACGGAGTTACGGGTACTGTTCACACACCCACCAGATAGGGGTCGCTGTTTACTTGCACAGTGCGAGGAAACAAAATGGCTTCACCCGGTTCGGTTGTCGATATGCCCTCTCCACAAACTGCACCCGTTATCCTCGAAAAATTATCGAAGGAGGTAAGTGACCTAGTTTATGTCAAACCTGACGAGTTTTTCCTGATTGTGACTGAATTTTATCCACAAAAGCGAGTCGTAGTCGATGCAAGAAGACAATTTAACGGGGTGGGAGCTCAGTCCTTTTGTCAGCGGAGTGATGGCGATCAGCTAGTACCCAGATGTGTCCAGCGACTCCACGTTAGCGCCCGACTCTCCGGGAAACTTTAATGAATTGAGCGTTTAAATGGACAGAATTGTGTCGTGAGAGCACGTAAGCCTTGTTATTTATGCGATGCATGTATTTGAACGTATGATTTGATTGAATATATCATTTGTTAGACGGGTGTGATTGTAAAAGCATTCGTTTTCAGTCATTTAATATTCAGGTCAGAGTGTTGTGACGTCACAGCTGCCGACACTGTGAGGAGTTCAGTACGGACTTCGGGAATTGTGCCAGATGTCAAAGAAAGTGTTATGCATAGATATACACAAACTAGATCGCCATTTTATTACGATATCAAAAATAAAACATGAACTTCCGTGATTTTCCATCATGGCTACGTAAACTGTAAACAAACGACCAGCACATTTCTCTGTTATGATCCACTGCATGGCCAGCCAACACCATCAGCAACAACACTGTCACAGCAAAATATATACATCCACATTTGGTCAAAATGATAATTTTCAAACTAACAAATGACTGATTTTTTTAAAGAGGAGTGTACACATTTGTATTCATTCACTGTATGTATTTAATTTAACTGCAAATTTATTTATTATTACTGTTTGATATTACTGTGCGTGTCATTTATTTATTTATTTATTTATTTATTTATTTATTTATTTATTTATTTATTTATTTATTTATTTATTTCAAATTATGCTGTGTAAATATTATTTACTAACAGGAAGTATAGTGAAATTCTACAAATTGTTTAGACTTTTGCAAGCCATAATTATATCATGTCTAGCCATTGATATTCCAAGATTTATAGGTTTTATCAACTGTGAATGAATAATAGTCTTTATCCTGTCTTCTTTCTATTTCTATGTTCTTGCTAACACTTTTCTTTCTGCTGTCCAGCCTATGGAGGAATTCTGCAACAATGTAATGGGGTGAGCAGTGGGCAAACAGTATCCACACAGTGCCACACACTTGCCAAGCCTTTTCTTGGCGATTTTAGTGTGCAATGCGACTTTGTGAACATCAGAAGAATACTCAAACCGTATGATATTAACATTACTACCAGTATATAAAAGTATTCTCCAGTAAAAGTGGCCAAAATGAAGGGCGAAAAAATTGCTTGCCAGGATTTGCGGCAATACCTTTACAGTATTGATAATTATAGACAGGCAAGTATGCTCAGAAAGGGCCGAGAGGTTCATAAAATTTACTGTGAAGTGCACAAAGGACCAAGTTTCTTGGACGACAGATTTACACTGACAGAGTTTGGAAAAATGGTTCTACAAAATGGTTCTGTGAGAGCTGGACGGGCTAAAAATGTGCGACAGATTGTCATGGCAAGAGAGACGTTATATTGTAGTGGGACTAACCAGTGCAAGCGGGGATGTGGTGGATATGGTGCCTGTGTACCAGGTATGTGCTTAAGCGATGAAAGAAAAGTTGTTTACATGTGCATACATGTATTTGATTTTACAGGGTATTTTTTGTTTTGAAATTTTTGATTAGCAGGTTTGCACTCGGAACTAAAATGGTTAGCATTTGGTGCGAATTGATCATCATTTTATCGGCAATTGATTAGCATTGAGCTGAAATTAATTAGCAATCAGCTGAAATTAACCAGCAAATTGCGATGCGAACCTGAACAAAATACCCTGCTGTAGCACATGACTACAGGTTTGAGGATTTAAGATTGTAGAGGATAGATTGACATATTGAATGAGTCCGATAATCAATATAATTTAGAACTTTATATACGTATGCATTTTTATTTGTGCTTTTGGAAGTAAAAGATCATGAACAGAAAAAGGTAGCAATATCATTTGAAATGCATAATTTGATTATGAGTCTTTTGGTCATAATCGGACATCAGAATCAAGAAACTACAATGATATTGAGGAGACCATTCATGGAAATACTGACACTGACAGGGTATTTTTTGTTCGGTTTCACATCGCCATTTGCTTGTTAATTTCAGCTGATTGCTAATCAGTTTCAGCTTAATGCTAATCAATTGCTGATAAAATGATGATCAATTCACACCAAATGCTGACCATATTCGTTCTGAGTGCAAAACTGCTATAGTGCTAATCAAAAATTTCAAAACAAAAAATGCCCTGTGACACATCCAGATGATTTTTTAGACTATTGAATTACCAGTATTTTGAAATTTAATACTTTCAGTGCCTACAAAAGTATTGGTAGATCGCTTGTTGATCAAGTAACATTTAAATGCAAAGTTAGGCAGTATGATCATTGATCAATATCATCTGTATTTGGTGTTCAGGAAATGATTAACTATTTGTAAAGGGAAGCAACTCTAACCATGTTATTAGTTGTGACAATTTGATTCACTAAATTGGATGGTCAAGTTTTTCGAGTGTATACGTTACTTCTCGTGTGTTTATGAGAGATGTTATATGGTCATTTCAATTGTTTTAAACAGGATGCGACAAACACAAGGTTCGTGGTCACAAATGCAGTTTCCGTGTGAAGTTGACAATGCGATTAGGATATGCTGACTTCTGGTTTGTGGAAGTGCTTGGTAATCACTCGAATTTCACTGATGAGCCAGATCCCACTGCTATTGAGGCGAAAAGAAACAATCCAGAACTTGATAACTATTCCTCAGGCGCTTCTCCTTTGAATGCTCTTGATACCTCCAGTGAAAATGGAAGAAATCAAACTCCTTCTGCGGGCAAGAAGAGCGTGATCGCGAGCGTTCTAATTTCCGAGGCCTTCCGTAATTCTCCAAGCTTGTCAGTCTCCAGTCATCATTTAAATATTCCTGTATTCCCGGAAACATACTCTGTCAACTCGGCACAATCTCCAGCACGTTCCACGCCAACATCACAGGATGGAAATAATCAGTTATCTCCCCTGTCTATGACAATAAAGCAGGAGCCGCTGGATGACTCGTATCTAGGAGGGGTTATGCTAGCCTATGCAAATGGCCACTGCAAAGTTCCCCAAATTCCACAATGTGTAAACGAGATTAATGATGAGATGAACAGCACAAACAGCATCTATGAAGACAATGCTGTGGCGACTCCTACAAATGAAAGTAGCCATACAAACGGCGATGTAGATGATATTGCAACTACTGAAGATAGCGACAACGAGGAAAAGGTATTTTTTGTAATGTTATTGGTCCCTCCTGAAATCTGGTGGCCAGGGAGCATGTGCATGGAGGTTTGTGGCATGCTATGGATGTGTACTTGCGGCTGGCATGAAATCACAGAATGTTGGCATGACCTGCAGTCACGTTTTCATTACAGGCTTTCATGTTGCGGGATTGTCTCCCTTGTTTTGTCAGGGTACTGTCCAAGATACTGGTACTGTGATTTGCTTGCTTCCACAAATCTCAATTCAGATGGATTTTGTAACATACTTCAAATTTCATATTTAAGTGTATTTATTTTGAGGGGTCAGTGCCATAACTAGGGAAGACAGAATTAAGACAATATGGGGTCTCACCAGAAGCAGGATTTCGCGTCCAGTACCCTAGTTTTTCTATTGGAGACCCCAAAATATTGATCTACAATTGTGTCATTGTAATAACATGTTGACATTTCCAAATCATAGCCCTGCTTATTGAGCATGCTAATCACCAACTAAAAATAAGTCTCCTGGATCCACATAAATACTTCCAAGGGTAAAAACCCTGTAACATAATGCCAAGCATCTAGTTGCTTTGGGCTTTGCAGTGTAGGAAATTGGAATGGCGTTATAGGGGTCCTTGTCATTGACGCCCGTGTTAAGGGGTCAAATTTTATGGGGTCTTTGACTAAATTATTACAGAAGGATGTCCTAAAAACCAAGGGATGCCCTTTAATAGCTTTTCTCTTCAACAAAGTAGGTAATCACACTTTTTTGGGAACTACTTGTTAAATAACTGCAACAAATAAATAATTTTGAATACCAGTACCTTGAAATGGTGTCTACAAATGTCAAGCATATACTTGGCTCATAGGAAGGGGTCTTGTGAAGTTTAAAACACAAAAAAATGTACTATATACTATATACTATAGAGATTTTTGTAGGGTTTATAAGAAGATGGCATGATATTTCTTTTAATGTCCTAATGATGGGAAATGTGATTTGCACATTTGAAACCCTGTCCATCTTTAGTGAATGTTCATTATCCATTTACAGATAGTAGTTGTGTATGTGAACAAGGCATCACAGTATCAGTATCGGAGGGTTTGTTTTTTGTTTAAATGTCAGTGGTATTCGGTTCCCAAGGGTGAGAGATTTTGTAATAACGAGAAGAGCTTTTGTTGTTTGTTTGGTGGTTGGGTTACATTTGCATATATCGAAAACAGGAATAAAATCGGGTTATGCTTCATAATGTTTTACATGTCATTAGATGATCAATAATGCAATTCTTTTTTAAAGCTATATTTCACAATTGTCATTATGAAGTAGTTTCTGCAGAAACTAACAGGAAAATGCTTTAGAACAGTTCTTGCAAGATAACTATCTGGCAATGGTTTCTATTTTATTTTTCTGCTTGTCTTTGGATAATATTTTGGTGTTTTCTTCTCGAATGTTCTTTCTTTTTTTTTAAAGGACACACTGAAATTGTCAAATGTTTACAGATAAATTTTTATTCACAATTTAATGTTTAAAAATCTTGATTTTTATTTCATTATCAAAGATTTCACCCTGATATCAAATATATGTGCACATGTATGCACAAAAAAATAATGCACAATATCTGTGACAATTATTGTAAAGTTGATGAAACAGTGCATGTATTTGTTTGTGTTGTTTTGCAGTACTGTACTGACCGTAGTAATTGAAATAGTGTTATTAGCATGGTATATACACCGTTTTATCCACATATATTCAATGCCCTCCAGCATCTGTACTTACACTTACATATATTGGCATGGTCGTATTAATGCACCCAGTTGAAGTTAGTAACATTTATAATGCAAATATTGTCAGTATTCCCCCAAATAACTCAACATAACACATGGTACTTATTCTGCTGACAAGGGAAATACAGAGCCATAACTCATATACAATACACGAAACCCCAAACTTATGGTTGGCTTCTAAAGGGTTAATTCACAAGACCACTTACTGGTAATAGATGAATTTATGTCAAGTGTATTGTTAAGGACTGTTTATCATTATGTACTTGCTTTTTGCATGAATGGTTTCAATGGTTACAGAAATTAGACAAGTGTGGTGGTAAATTGAAACATTCATTGGTTATATTTGGGGATTCTAAGATCGGGTCACCATTAGGACGAAGCTTTTTCATTTTAAAAACATTCTTTTAATTTAAACCCCCTAATTCTTTTGAAGGAAGCAACCATTTTCAGTTTGATTGGTGATCTCTTAACTCGCTGTTGATTTCTAATTAAATCTTAGAATTCTTTACCTTGAAGTCTGAGAGGAAGGTATATATTATATATATATATATATTATTATATGTATATATTGATCAGGTTGATAGAGGTGGTGTTTGATTTCGATCCAAACGTTCCATTTGGACTGTCAGAAACCCCACTTGTATTGATAAAACCTGAGATAGCAGGATTGTCAAATTAGTAATTTTTTAATATTGAGGAAATTTGCTTAATTTCATATACATTTGGTTGTAAGTCAATCTATGACTCAGTGGTATCTGGACTGGAGCCTGTTCCACAAAACAGCATTATTTATAAGGACAGTCAATCTTAGCAGATCATCACACTGTGGCTGAAATATTTCCAACAACAACGTTAAAGTTGAATATGTGGTCCCTGTTGTCTTTACAAAAACAACTTATGGAACGATAAATATACATAAAATTAAGTATGTACACAATAATATAAATCATACAAATAATACACAAAAGATATAGTATGTTTGTCGTTTTTACAGCCTCTTGAATAACCTCCTTTATTTTATGACCCCTATGCCATAAAATGAAAAAAATGCATTTTAAATTGTCTCACAGAATCTTGAAAATATTCGTAAACCTTTGGAAACATTATACTTGCAAATAAATGTATTTGGTTCATACTCAGAAAACATTTGGATATAGATGGAACATTTTTCGGAAAACCATCAGAAAAAAGTGGGGAATGAGGATGGCTATTTGAAAGTAAAAAATAAATCCGTCTGCACCTGCTAGGACCAAGAGAATACAGCGTTATTAGGTTTGAAACACTTTTATAATGTATGATTTACAGTTTGTTATTTATTCCACACACAGAGCACCATCCAACTTTAAACATTTCACTCACTCTGTCTCACTACTTTTAAGTGACCTTTTTACGCACAGACCTTTACAGGAAGATAAAATTGAAAAATAATTATCAAAATTGTACAAGTCAATGTTTGAGAAACACTAGAACCCTCAATGATGTAATTCGTCACTTGAGATTTCTGAATGAAATGAGAGGTTCATGTAAGACTTAACAGCCAGAGGGTTAATAATCACCCACGATTGCTTTGTGGAATGGGTTTCACTTTGACCAACTGAGTTTGAGGCAGTGATTCAATCAAATAACCTCTCTGCCACATTAGGGTTTATTGTTGGCATAAGAAAACTTATCTTGGTGAAGAGTACACTTATTTGGCATTTGTTGCCTTTACTTTTAGATCTGATTCTAGTGCATCTTCCACGTGACGTCAGAATGATTAAATATTACCCATTTGGCTGGAATGATTAATTTCGACCGTTTTGCTTGGAATGGTTTTCGGGTTAAATATCAGATTTTTAAAAAAGTTTCTTGGGTGTATTGAAGATTTTGTCATGCTGAAGTATTTATTACATTACATTTAATATTAATTCAGTTTAATGAAAAATACTGGACTGTAGTCATTGAAAATTGCCTGAAGCATCATATATTAACAATTGATGTAATAGAACATATTCATAATTGCAATAACATTATATTTATGTATTGTTTGTATCTGTACATGTATTTAAGTATAATATTGTCTGGTGATATGACATGCAAGAGCTGCCTTGTGCATGTAGTGCCGGAACTCATCTAGCATCTTGTTAACATTCCCATGATGCACCTTGTTGACATTCCCATGATGCATCTTGTTTTGTGTGTTACTTGGTTATTAATCTGACTTTACCTTTGATATTGAATGTTGTTCACTATTATGCAAGTTAAAATTTTCTTTTTAATGAGAATTTCTTTTCAGATATCCCAATCAGTGTTTTTAGCATATTGCTGAAATATTGTCCACAGTGACGTGAAGCAACATTGTTCATTCAGTCATCCAATTAGTGTTTGCTCTTGGCTGAAATATTGACCACAGCAATATTAAGCAACATTTTAACCATTTATTCAACCAATCCAGGGGCGGATCCAGGATTTTTGAAAGGGAGGTTTCCAACTTGAAAGGGGGGGGGTCCAACTTGAAAGGGGGGGGGTCCAACATTTAAAATTTCAGTCCCCCATCCCGGGTTCGAGGACTCTTTACTATACAATTTTTGGCATTTGATTTTCAGAAG
>JAUELE010248198.1:0-19502 GCA_031471655.1 Diodora aspera | reverse complement strand
CACGCGCGCCCTCCGTGCGTTTCTTGCGTTGTTTGCACGTAGACCGGCCGTAGGAGCCCGTACGACCGGTTGTGACCGAGACTTTAGTGCGGAATCCAAGCCAGCATGTACTTTCGGTACGGCTTTTATGTTGCGTTCTCTCGCAATATTCATAATTTGGAAACAAGTCAAATTTAATGTTCCTCGTTTTACACACTGTCGTCCGTTTGGCATGCGATGCTATATTATTATGGTATGTAATATTACATGGTAAACAGATACGGTATCTATGTTTATGGCGTGTAAGCCTTTGTGTTTTTGTTTCTGTTGGCATTTGCCTGCGTTTGTCAAACGACCAATGTATTTTGATACCAAGCTGCAAAAGTTCTGAAATAGAACTAATCACGGTCAGCTGTTTGATGCCGATATGCCAACATGCTACGTTGCTGCCTTGTATCGCCAATTAGAAACATTGCCAGTAAGATTAATACGAGCAGGCAGACCATAGGTTCGAATGACGACAACGTAAACAGGAATGGTTGAAGAACATATTAACAATTTCTTTTATCCTTATATCAAATATAAATAAACTCATTGTACTGTCGACTACTAATAAGTTAATAACCTCAACCTATAACCTGTAATGCTGTATCTTTCGCTAATTTGTACATGTGTTTGAAGTCAGTTCATGCGAAGAAACGAAGCCGTCACAATATCTAATAGTATGTTGTTACAAACAGTATTTATTCATTTTATAAATCTATCAATTATCCACACATGCATAAAATGTACCATGAATCATACACCCATATATCGTAAATTGTATTCGATAGTCAGAAACCAGATTTTGAATACAGGTGACTCATTAAAGAAGCTTTCGTTATATACATGTATGTTTGAACCATTCAGACCGATACGATACGGGACGCCTCCCTGAGATGAGAATCGTTTTTAACCCCAACCCCTCCATCCAGATCGACTTTAAAACCATGGTAATGGGGAAAGAGTACGCCGTGGGTTCCTCAGTCACTCAATCAATAGATTTGAATCTTCCGAAAGTATGATTAACAGCTGATAGACAGGTTGCCGATGAACTCAGCCCTGAGGGACATGGTCGTTTTCACATCACAAACACGAGAACATCCCCTACATGCTTCAACATCCATGGAAACAGTATACCTCATCAGACACCAATCGTGCACAACACAAAGCCCTAATGGATACCCTCTCTTTAAACAGAGAGACAAATATTCAAACCATTTGTTAAGTTATTCTTTGTCACAGCACCCGTAGACTAACATTTAGTCCTAGAAAACAGTTTAATCTAAAAGCCATATTTCCATAATACTAAAACAAATAAACTCAGAAAAGGAGCTCATCGATATTCCTAATTCATAATTCCTGAAACTGAGCATATCTGGACTTGCTACATTTTTAACTAGACGGGCTACAGGGGTATACAATGTTTCAAGGGATGTGACTACAACACTCGTTGCAGCCTTAATTTGGATTGATATCCTTAGCCATGAAGATCGCGTGAACAGCCTCCATGCATTGACGGGTGTCTGTGACGGATATAGACAGGTGGGACCCCTTACAGTAGATTTAACACCAGAAGAACAACACAGACGGCGAAATAAGATTATTCCTTTCTTGGATATTCTCGGATCGGACAAGAGATACTTTATGGAGGTGAGCCCCGGTCGACAACGTGTCCAACACGTCTTGCACCTAAATCTGGACATCACGGTCTTAGGTCATGACACTGCCAATCCATTGACGCTGAAAGCTGTGAATGTTGGCGCCGAAGCATTTATGCATGTTCCCTGCGAGAATAAACTATGTTCTGTCCTGTTCAGCTCCCAAAAAGTCCGTATGCATGTAAGCTGAATACACATAGTTGTACATCGTCAAATTTGAACCAAAAGTCTCATGTTTAGAAGTTCAAATTTAATCCAGTGTAATCAGATCCATGAGTAAAGCATCTACAAGCTTAAGTGTGTTTACCAAATACATCCAATTTTTATTTTGTAATGTGAGTTTCGTAGCGTTTTTTTTCAATTCATCAGAAGTATGCTTTATAAATTGCTGCATTGCTATCCTCTTTATAAATACAGTGAAATCCGGATAAGTAAAATTTCAAGTGACCATGGATTATTTTTGACTTATCCGAACCCCGCCAAAAAGTCAGAATAACAAACGAAGATATAAAAGGCAAGAAATTGCCGGGCTTGTTCGAAGTTTTGTCCCCATCAGCTTGCACACGGATACATAGGGAACCACTTAAATCTTTACGAACAATTACAATACAAACAAACGTAGTGAAAACACTGTGAGCTTAGTATTGTATTGAATCAGTTAAGTGTTAACTGGGATGAGCACTTATGTATTTTACTTATCCGATGGCATTTAATCACTTAATTGATCGAAGGGACCTTAAAAATCATTTTCGTATCAAAATAATGATACATAAAGAAGAAAGACGTCGGGACCACAGACAATGTTTTACTTATCCGGATTTTTTTACTTATCCGGATTTTACTGTAGATATATTATTTTCGTCTCTTAATTATATAGTTCGCTAACGAAAAGCTGTGAATTTGTCGCATGGAATGGGAATGTATCATATATTACTTGCACACAAATTACTGTACAAGGTTGATGTAATTCTGAGGACGTATGGTGATGTCTGTTATGAACTCTGTGTCACCTTCTCCTTAATGGCATCATCATTCCTTGTCTCCAGCTCGTCTGTTGGACTTGTGGACATAATAGCATTGCTATCATACACGATCATATGAGTAAATTGTCTGACAGGGCCACAGATTGAAAACGCGTGCAGAAGCAGGGACAGCAGCCCTGCAGTTGATCCGGGTAACAGGAATGTCCTCGAAACTGAACCAAGCAATGCGGGACTTGTGGCATCATTAACAAGTCATGGATTTGGTAATTTTGTTAGAAAAAGATAGATGCAAGCATGTACGAGAAAGATAATGTACTATACAATGTAGATGCACTACATCCTGTACAATATATACTCAGCTCTATTGAAAGGCCACTCACTGGAATGCCTATAATTTGGCACTTTTGAAGCTTTGGTTTTTACAGCATTTAAGCAAATATCCATAACGATAATGATAAAATACGATGCGTGATTATTGACATGTTATGTAGCGACCTGCTGAAAACAAAACATGCTAAAAATCGGTTCTTTAAAACTGATTTGAAATGTGAAAAAACACCTAAAAGTACCATGAGTATAACAAACCAATGAACGAACGTAGCCTTCCTATAATGCAACTGCTCATTTCTTCTGTTCATTTGACATAATACACATTTATCAGTGACACTCAGTTACTTATTTACCCTCATTATGACTCTGCCAAAGTATGCGTAGGTCATTACACCAACCCTTCAATAGTTGGGCTGAGTATATATATACGCTATATACGATGCATTTTAAAGGACATACATTACCTTCATACAGGATACAGTGAGTCAAGGAATGAATGCGCCAGCTCCGTGCGCGAGTGCATACTCAAGGCGCTACAAGAAAACTAACAAAAACGCAGGAATTTCAGAAACAATTAAACTGGAGTATAAGGGTTTTTAAGAGAATAAGACGAGATACAGTGGGAAGAAGGAAGCGAATGAGAGAAGAGTATCGGGGACAAAGAGAGGACATTGAAATAGAGCAGAAGGGAGGGATGGAGAGGCAGAGGGAAGGAAACAGGAAGACAGATCAGGGGCAGACAAGCAGGAGAGGAAAAGGAGAAAAAGTGCGTAGGACTGAATTAGAAAGGAAGAACTGGGGGTGAAGTAGAAGAGAGAGAGAGAGAGACGGGAGTCAGGGTAAATAAGAGGGAGAGAAAAGTGAACAGAAGAGAACAGGAACGAAAGAGGGAACGCTGAAGGAGTAAAAGGAGGGAGGTCACCGTACCAGAAACACGGTGAGACAGGGAGAGAGTGCAGACGTACATATGAATTAAATTTACACCATCAAGCATTGAGGAGGTAGTTTGGATCTCCGACAAGACAGAACAGCCTGTCCTAATTGTCTCAATGTACCGCTGGTCATTTCAGTACCGTAGATTAAGAACAGGAGGAATTGTCCCGTCCATTAGATTATCTCTCCTGCTATAGCACATCAACAGCTGTGGGTTCGGCTGTAAGGACGGATTGTCCTGCACCTTCTTTGTTCGTCCTACTGATTGTAGCAAATTATAGGGGAGGGTAAATTGGACGTCAGTCAGGTGGTGAGTTTAAACCTAATTTTACACACGCAGCTCACATAAATATCACACAGAAGTCCGAGGCTATCCCTCTTCGGTGTTAATACTTGCACTGGACTTGACCTATTTATTTAAGCATTTCAGTCCTCATTGATACTCCAAACTGAACGGGTTTTTGTTAAGAGGAATAAATCGATCCAGAATAAAATCCATTCGGTCTTATATTCACGTATGGATTTTCATGTCAGAATGATTTCAAATCAGATATGATGTGGTGGTACCTCCTTTAAGACGGTACCACTTCTGAAAATGGTTATCTATGGTAATAAATTTGTACACAGATCACAAAAGTCTTTCATCTTTGTTAAAAGATGCACGGGTCACCACCTTTATATCGTGCATCTCATATATATATTTCTTGATTTCATTTTATCAAATAAACTTCCATAACCAGGTGAGCAAGGTGACAATGCATAGTGTTATGCAACCAAATGCGCTGTCTATCTGCAAAGATAGAAATATTTCGGGTCTTTCTATTCAATAATGGAATACAAATAGCTTAACGGAATTCGCAGAGGAATGGATTTGATCCGCCAGTGATCTTTAACTCAATTGTAAATTCATAATTTGTAAGATTAATGGCTATAAGGTAAAATAAAGGAGCGATGAAAATACAACAATCTAACGATGGCTCTACTTTGAAGTGTTTCAAATATTTTAAAACTATGACTGGTTATAAAATTGTTCATTTATTGATTGTATATAGAATATACGGATACTGTTAATGGTTATTTATTTATTTGATTAGGTAGTCAGTGGAATGTGGCTCATCAAATTGTTTGCTGTGCAAAACTTTTATAATATGTCATAAGTGTCACTCACATACAATGGACAATCGGGATGGGCAGTCCTCTCCCAACATTAATTTTAGAATACGAAGGTACCAAATTAACTATTCTCACTTTGCATTCCAACGCTACATATATCCTCACATACACACACGCAAACATACATACATGTGGACTGTCACCACCTATGACTCTACGAGGTAATCAAATGCTGTGTAAGGAAGATTGTAATTTTGCTTTAACAGATAAAACGATCAGAATTGGAATCTTTCATATGTGTCTGTCAATCTTTGAGTCTCGCTGTTATCTAATTCATTTTGTGTATATAGTTTACCATGTGAACTAAATCACGTACCATCCACTGATCAACTCCTCGCTGACACGTAATACTTTAGGATTTATCATCACATGATTACCATCCACTGGTCAAATGCTCGCTAACATCTAATACTTTAGGATCTGTGATCACATGTTTACCACCCAGTGGTCAAATGCTCGCTAACATGTAATAGTGTAGGATCTACCATCACATGATTACCATCCACTGATAAAGTACTCGCTAACGTGTAATAAATCATCATTACATTCTGCCGGTGTCAGATACTAAATTGTCTTCCTTCAAGTATACACTCCCGCAACTTTGGGAGTATGACTATGTATCTAGATTTGCGCTTTATACCCAACTTTTCTCAGTCAAAACAAATAACAATATGAACATATTTTAAACACATCTACGATAAACCTTTGAAGATCTAAACACAGTTGTGGAGAACATTTCATACACTTCTTCATTCAAAGTTGGTGACACTTTAAACTTTCGGTAAAGATCAACAATCTGAAGGTATGTCCTTGAAAAAGAAATTCCAACCAGTTCTAAAATATCATAAAAATGCAAGCTTTTATCAAATGCTTTTGAAGAACGCTGATTCCGTAATATTCATCCAACGAATCACTGGAAAAACATGTTAAAATTGTTCACAAATCTGCATCACGAGTCACTGTTGATGTGAACTACTTGTTGGAATCATACGGCTCAAAATGCAATATCCTTCTCATGAATGTATCTCATCTTCTGTTAAGTTCAAAACGCTGTACTTCTCATGGACGGCTTATTGGTAATGAACAGAACGACGTCTAGCTGTCTACACAATGTGCAGCCATTTCCAGTAACTCTCAGATTCACATACACCCTGGCTACCGACCAAAATATAACCTTAACTACATAATATAAAGGGGTGTGATGGTAAAATCTAGTACATAGTCAGATTTCCCTCAAGCGAAAGTGGCTATCATGTGGAAATCTGGGTAAACTCTCAAATTTCGCCAGGGGAAGGATGAGTATATAGTCTGTTTTGCTGGGGAAATCTGGTAATATACTAGTCTTTCCGGTCGAAAATCTGGGAATATAACCATTTTGCAGGTGGTTAATATCAGTAGGGGAAAATCTAGTATCTGACACCGAGACACCAAGACCAAGTAATTGATTACACTCAGTAAGGTAATCACAAGTTTGCATGTCATACAGCTTTAAAGTAAGATACAGCCTTACACAACCGATTCGTGCAATGCTTTTATATTGCATGCAACTTTTCATTCTGAAAGACATATAGGATTTATTGGGTAATCATCACTAATTTCTCATAAACACATTTTCAAGCAGGAAATATTGTTAGAAGCAATAAATACTATTGGGTTTTATATTACTGTTAATATCTTCATGATGACAATGGCATAACGGCCGCTTTAAGCATAACAGACTGGGCATAGCGAGTATGGCAAATGTATTGTAAAAATATTGCTAGCGTTTTGGGTTAAAATATCTAAACACCTTATCACTTGCAATAATACCACTATCATGTGAAACTGGATAGAAAGTACGAACACCTTTAATTATGTCCGCATTACCGAAATTAACTAATGTAATGTTTATTTCATGATAGAAATTAAGCTTTTTATTGTGTATCTAGCGCTGTGTGACAGGAACCTATATGTTCTCATTAAGACAACATCAGTACCCGGAAATTATGAAAACAAAACTGATAAAATAATGACAACAGATTACCGGCTCATTTTAAGAAAATCATAAACACAGCTGGACGTAAATCAACTTCCTAAAAAAATTAGCTTAGCTTTCGTTGAAGCCAAATTGAGGTAAGTACGGAACAAAAACGTGAACTATCAAAGTTCTTCACGATTATTTTGGACAGATGAAGCATTTTCCTTCCTCGAAAGCGTCATGAAATAGAGAAAGTTACTTTCCTTCACTTTTGATGTTTTACAATTAAATCTTCTTAATATCATGATAAACTTCCGGATATGACTGGCATCCGGATGTATCAGGACTTCATCTCACAAGCTGCACCATCTGTCATTGCCTGACGCAGGAACTTCACTTGTGCCGATGATAGTGTAAAACCAGTTTAAGTGAAAACCCTTAAAGAGAGATCGTGACAAGGCATCCAAGGAAAGATTTAAATCCACAAAAACCTTCTGATCGTTAAGTTGTATCAGTTCAGCTCATTACATTCATTTACTACGATGCGCAATCTTGGCTGCGTTTGAAGTGTAACAGTTAAATGCAATGTTATGTGTTTAAACTTCGCAGCGCCATTATCAACATGACGAACAGTAGAGGACTGGACATTTCAACAACTTGACAGATTTCCCTCCAAGATCGCATTTAACCAGTTCACTGTTGAAGGGATTCGAGATACTGTCACCAACTTAGGAAAAAACAATCAGGACTGAAAGGGGTAATGCAGCTATGATTATAGAAGTTTGGAAACAACGGCACATACATATAAGTAATAATATAATGAATATACATCCAGCCAATCAATATATTTCTACTTCACTTTAATGATGTTGCCATGTAAACACTTATTCCAAAAGTCAAAGAAAGATTATGTCTAAATGCATTCAGTACATTCCCTGACTATACATGTCGTAAACGGCAACCACCGATCTGTTTCATCCATTACCAGATACTACCAGTGTCTCAGTATGTTCCCAATTCGGCATACCTCTCACTATATGTCAAAGAATATGGTTTGCCATTTCATTCTTCAGAATCTACGGCTCGAGACACCTTCTGGATTTGGTATTTGACCCCTTTTCAATGGTGTCTGAATATCATAATATGTCAAAGGTTGGGCATTTCCTTAGGGAGATCCTGTGATGAGAAAATGTCTGCATTAGTTCCTGGCAAATAATTACACGAAGATGCAACTTGGCACTTACATTTCAAAGACTGAAGTCTGGCAGATTTGGTTTCACACTATGGCCTACGATGTTTTCAGTTCTACGACTTCAAATGACAAGGTCTCTGTTGTACACATCCAGATCTGCACAGAGACTGCCGGTCTGATTTGTGTAAACAAGAATGTATCGCGAACGACTTTGCGATTCTATTCAATTCATTCATTCGAAGATGGAAAGATAAAAGCATGGCCATGCCAATGACTGGAATAGCAATTTAGGTGTCATTTTCAAATATTCGTGTGTACAGAAATTTGTTATCAATATTCAGATTTTTTGTACAAGAAAAATATCCATCATGTATTTTGATTAAATTCAACTCAGACATCGGGAATGCGACCCACACACTGCAATTATCAGTCATAGTATTGTCAGTACGGTTAACTTGTTGACATCAATGAACTACTTCGGTTTGTTACGGGGACCAAATACAGCTCTACTGTCTATAATGCAAAGTCTGGACAAACTTATCGAACATTAAATACTCAGAACAATGAGTCACTCAGACTGATGACTTGACTATCCAGTGTGTCTGCACTCTCCTTATGTCGTTACTTTACGAGTACTGTGTGATGAAGTACATATATGTATGTTTTGCAAGCGGCAAGTTATGAACTATTGATATACGCCTCGTGCATTTGTTTGTTGCGAAAGTCAATAGGCCTGCTGCATTCATATCTTTACCACGTAAACTGAATCCCTTGAAGAATACATTCTGCAGTGTCAGTTTTATTCCAAGCCTACTCTTTCACAGGAATACACGTATTTGCGACGTTTATATATACTCAGCTCAACTATTGAAAGGTCGGTCCGACACATAATTTTGCAGAGTCATAATGATGCGTAAATAAATAACGGAGTTTTACTGATAAATGTGTATATATAAAATGAACAGAAGACATAAGCAGTTGCATGACAATAAGGCTACGTTGGTTCGTTCATTCGTTATACTCATGGTACGTTTAGATGTTTTAAACATTTCCATGCAGTGTTAAAGCACCGATTTTATGGCATGTTTTGTTTCAGCAAGTCACTGGATAATACATGATGATTGATTATTGATGTTTTATCAATCATTATGGACATTTTACCCAATTGCTGCGAAACCTGCAAAGCTTCAGAAGTGCCATATTATACGTATTCCAATGACTGACCCTTCAATAGTTGGGATGAGTATAGTTTTACATGTCGCCCATGTTAGCATTGGTTCTATTAGCAGGACTTTGACAAGTCGTTTCACATCCGGATGCACCTTTGCCTGCTTGCAAATCAACCACATGCCATTACACCTTCATCTTCAAATGATGTAATGTTTCATATTTCCTCTTTTACGGTAAATCTCACACTTTCCCTGTAATCTCAGTTTGAAAATCTGTTTCAGAAAGTAAATCTCCCTATAACTTGTTACTTTCAACCTTCGTCAGTGGGAGGTGTCGCAGCTGAGTCGGTTGAGCTTTGAAATTCCGACTCACCACCTCGTTTCTGGGACGCTCCCAATAGTGTCACCTTGGGCAAGTGGCATTACTCGTAAAATTGCCTCAGTCGACCCAGCTGAAACTGGGTACTGGTCCATAAGGAGTGTTGTTGACCCTCTAGCACCTAGTCGTTACTTAGGTTGCGCCAGGGCGCATTTGAGCAGTCTTACATTGAAAAATTGCGCTATACAAATTTATAATTTAATTTAATTTAATTTAATTTGATACACGCCGTAGGGGGCTTGGCATAATTTTTGGCAGTAGTCAGTACTTTTACTTCTACATGCAGTGATCATATGGTTCACTGCCACATTGTGCTATTACCATTGGTTCTTTAGTACCAGTCATAGCCTGCAGGTTTCACCGCATCAAGATAATCCACCTTCCTACTGGTGATGCGGGCTTTCCTCTTGAGGTGAACTTGAGAAAGTGGTGGGCATATGGTTGAAACAATGTCGATTCCAAATATAAATCCTACCAATCAACCGCCAACCTTCTACAGTCCTCTAATCGTCTTGGTGATCATCATTGCTCTACATTGTCATGCAGTATAAACGGCAACATAAATTATGGTTGTGTTTGATTTGGCCTCGTAACATGAACCAGGAAGTTTTACAAGTATTTAGTCGTCTTTATATCGGCTATAGGTTCAACTATAGAAGCATCAGTGTCCATGCATTGTGATTGAAATGTACTCAAGCAAATATGATTGTCACCCTCATATAATAGGACATAAGAATTTGGAAAAGTGATAAAATAAGACAATAGTTAGATGGACCAAAATGTCTTGGTAAATCAAAGAAGAACAATATCAGATACAATTAGAATCTACAGAAGCAAAGATCCATGACATTTCACCATGATAGTATTGCCATAAAACTGTTAACATGACAATATAAAGGTGACAATAATAATTAGCATGAGTATAATTGAGGCTTACATGTACATGTATTGATTTAACCCAAGTCCACATCTTCAGATTCAGAACCTACACAATCACAGAAGATAACAACACCACGTCAGCTCTGACGTCATCTCTAGGAACACAAAGGACGGACTGCTATGCAGTTAATTAGAAATTGTAACTTCTTTTACTGAAAAATACTTTGTACGTGATTTCAAGATAGAATGATCAACTTCCGCTTACACTATTAGATCTACTGACTGTAACATAATTACATGTACAGGGACGTTGGAAACAAAGGGGGCAGGGGTGAAATAAACAAATACAATAAACGAAGGAGGTTTATGACAGTGTGTTATAAAATGCATGATAGGCAATGTACACGGAAGAATATCAGTCTGCACGTGTTAACGTGCCCAAGTGGGCAACATTGCGGAACGAATTCCTATCTATAGATAAGTGATCGAGTAGGTCTGACGAGAAATGTAAGTAAATCTATTTATTGGTCAGAGACTAATGGTCACAAGGTGCTTCACAACCACTATGGCCGAAAAAGCCTAATTTAAACAACAACCAGCCAATCAACCAAACAAACAAGAACACACCAAGAAAACAACTAAAACGTCGAACCTCAAACATGTGTGTGTGTGTGTGGGGGGGGGTGAAGCGCTCTGCCCCCCCCCCCCCATGATGCCTTACATAATTCTGCAATAACTGCATCGATTATATGGCTGCTCCAGTGAATATATACTAAGCTTGAAATAACATGAAGTGTCAGGTGCTGAAGTACTGTCACGTGAATGCAATGCATATTGTTTCAAAAGCTTACTACATAAATGAAAGAATATCAGTTATAATTCACACAATGTCAACTGGACAAACATAGACAAACATACAATCATACCTTTAGCAGAATTTCAACACGAGTGCTGGAGAACAGATAGAAACTGTGCTTACCTGAAAAATATAACAAAAACAAGTTTCAATTAGTAACAGTATAACGGAGAAGTTATATATGTGTCGAGAAAGCAAAACATGTAAACAGATGGGAGAAAAGATGACAGAATATTACATCCTGCAACAGAACACTATGTTAGATATTCCGAGGTGATTTGCGTATCATAGCTGTTAAGACACAGGTTAGGGTTACCAGTTGGCTATTTTAACATCAAAACATCATCCAGCATTCAATGTGTATACAGTTAACAGTACTGACAAGGTCCAAAGATTCAGCCTCAATTTCTGTGCAATACTCATATTTGATGATATATATAGGGGATATTAAAAAAGAACTCCACTGAAGAGAAGGGTGTTCTGCCAGGTTAAATACATCTTTTTCTTCTAATCGTGGTCATTGTTCGTGTTTGTGTGCACCGAGATTCTGGAGAGGTTTCGCAAAGGCAAGAAAACAAAAACGCAAACGTCATCAGTTTATGTGTGCTGTGACGTCATTTTATGAACAAACGTTCATCAGCGTCTCGTTTTAACGGACATCGGCGTGCATTTTCGTAAGTGTTTTGACGAACATGGTTTTAGCTTGTATTTCAAACAATAACGAAGTTGTTGTTTGACAAATTACTTAATTTGAAAAAGAAAATATGTATTCCTCAGTTTACTGTTTGCTATAAACGTGTCATTCAACATAACACATTGCGACACTTTTGTCATAAAGTCTGTACCTCAATTCAACATACAGATCCAAAATCAGCAGGTACGCGCACTGAGCGCTGCATTGTGCAATTCAGAACAGGTACTAGAAAAAATATTGCAACAGATGATTTGTAGCTTCCAAAATTCGTATACATCAAAATCAACATCATAGAGTCTTTAAACTTTAAAAATTCTAGGATCAAATCGAGTACTTTATAATCTCAGTGAAATTGCTTGCTAAACGCATTTTTTAAATGTCTGCAATCAAAAATTATTAGCATAATAATAAGTTCTTCAAACTTATTTTAAGGAAGAGAAAATTATACAAACTCTTTGGAAATAAAGATGATTCAAATATTCTGATTGTATGCATGTGTTTTAGCTAAACTGCCTACTTAAATTCGTCAAACGCCATGGCATGACAGTATATTGTCCATAACCGTCAACATCAGTCTCCATCGTAAATATCTTAAAAGACAGCCTGAAATGAATTAATCCAAGAAATACTAGACGGACAGTTTAATGTCTTCTTCAATATCGAGCTGCCATTTGGTCGAACTGCTCTTCAGCAAGGGCTCTTCGGGAGAGAAAATAAAGATTTTCTTAGCTTCTTAAAGCAATAATATTGCATGGATTGTGCATTATGTCTTTCTGTTAGATAAACTCCAGCATATTTCAAACACGCCTGGCATCAATGTAAAGAAGCTGTACCAAATATTGATGCGTTGTGTTTTTATTTGATCGATGCCGCTGACAAAGTGGATATGACACGTACAGGGCTAGTGTTATACATAAATCAACAAGACATATTGCAAAAATCATGTTTTTGGAGTTAATATCAAGCCGTATTCGTTTGGTGTTAGACGTAAGATCCCTCGGTACATACATAGTTGACATTTATAAGAAGATACTGCAATTGCAGCCATAGGGAAATAAGATGAGCTACCATTCAGCAGAAACTCTTCAAGATCCGCAGTGCCCATGCACGGAGACCTTAGACTCAACTCTTTCATAGTTGGCAGTATCCGTGAAAACTCTTTTCCTTTATAATTTGAAATCAGCAGTTTCTCGTCTAGCGAGAACTGAAGACAAATTTGATGCACTGGCATACAATGTCATTCCATCATTTTGTAAATATGTTCGCCATAGAATGAGGTTAACAAGGCGTCCCCTACGTATAATTGGGGTCAGTGAAATTAGGTTCGTTTTCCTGAAGCTGAGACGGTTGAATCGTCGCGAATACCACACTCGTGAATTGATTATAGCACACTCAAAACACAGAGTGAAAAGATTAGGCCTATCAGTGGGACACTATCAAGATAATGAGATTCTATAATTAACCTGATATATATAATGCATGAACCAAGGAAAGAGAGAAACGAAGAAAGACGACTATGTGGTCAAGAAATGTTCAACTGCGCATGCGCATTGGTTGTTTCCATATCATAATATATATAATGTTAGTACTGACGTGCGCTGATAATGTGTTAACGTAATGTCTAGACCATAATTGATACAGTTAATAGCAACATAAGGTCTGATACAACTCGTTTTATTTCAACACAGACGGCGAGCATTAAGTGGGTCAGAGAAAATGGGAAACGTCTGTAAGAATCTGGAGGGTACCACGAGGTGGACAGCGTGTGTCAATAGTAGAAAGTTGTTGCTGATCTTTTGCCCAAATACAACTCAGCTGAAAGGCAATCTAGACACTGTGTGGTCCACAGTAAAATAGATCGCTTTACGAACGGATGTATTTAACGTGTCCAAACTGGACGCTGTCCCGAAATGGTCTTTTAGGGATATGATCAGAGTTGCATCTCCAATACCGAACAAAAACTAAAAAACCGTTCAAGTCAATCTGACTAAAACATCGATACATCAATTACATAACGGCAAAATCCTACTGCAAATAATAAACGGTTAACTACAGTTTATTCGCCGAAAAGTTACTAGCTCGAACTCGACAATTAATTGCTATACGTTCCTCATGTTGGTGACATCATCGTTTTATGGGTAGTAGCTAAAACGGTGACAAGCCAAAACGGTGACACGCCAAATGCAATGCGCAATCTAATTTCAGCGTTAGACGAAAACGGCAACTCCCTTTCTTTATCGCTTAATTAGTGTGAAATCTTTGCGTAACAAATCGGACAAAAATACAGCACGGTATTATATTACTAGATGAACAAAAAGACAAGCTCTGAACATAGATTGGCGTACCTGCATCTCATGGTCTTGTGACCATGGAACACAATTCAGGCCGAAACTTTAACAAAGCTTATGTTTCTATAGGCAGTGTCGCCTTCTATACAACAGGGCTACTGTAAACATAGACAGACTGAACCAGAGGTTTTAATCGTGAAAGAGATGCATCAGTAAGAGGACAATATGAAGAAGTATTACCAGAGAGTGAGAGGTGATGATGAATTTTAATTGTTCATAAATAGGGTCTGCATACCGATGTGACTTTTGTAACTCGTTTACATTTTTTAAACCAGTCTGGCTTCCGCCGCCACTTCATTAGTATAGCGCCCGTACCCTAATGCTTCTCGTACAAGGTGACTAAATTCGGATCTGTTGCTTTCACTTTTCTTTCTATCAATCTTTTCTGAACCATGTTTCCCGCGGTGTACACCTTTCAAATCACGTTGCGTTATGGCTGTAATGCTGCCCTTGCAACGATATACAGCTCTCAACAAAATTCAACTACGTTATCTAATAGCTTTTACTGCAATACTAGTAGCATGTGTGAATACGATGATCAGATA
Organism: Diodora aspera; assembly: GCA_031471655.1. NCBI lineage: Eukaryota > Metazoa > Mollusca > Gastropoda > Lepetellida > Fissurellidae > Diodora > Diodora aspera. The sequence goes on along the minus strand of JAUELE010248198.1, from coordinate 4,385 downwards.
AACACATAGTGACGCGTTGCAGTTTGTTGTATTACTGAGTTATGTTCAAAACTAAGTTCTATCACTGACGTACGATGAACATTAACTGTAAAGACTGGTACACGTACTTACTTGTACATGAAATAGGAGTATCAAATTCTGATTTACTTCAAAGAAGTTGTTGTGGTTACTACGTTATACCAAACATACCGCGTTACATAATATCGAGGGTAAATTTCCAATCTGTCGTATTTGAAAATCATCAGTTTTCAGGAGATCCAAAACACAACGCTACTTAGGGAGGGATTTTTATTAAACATATTTGACAGGATCATATTTTCGTACTCACGTGCTAAATATATTGTTGATTACTAAATGCATTATAAAATAAGGAAGTTTTGTTCTTCTCCTGAAAACTGATGATTTTCAGTTCCGACAGTTTGGAACCTTGCCCTTAATATACGCCCAGAATGAGACGCCAACTCAAACTAGGGTTTAGAATTATGCGATATCTCTGTTTAATGATCTCAGAGAAAATAATATTCCATCGCCGGAAAGTAGTAATGTTTCTGTAGATATTGTACAGTTAGCACAAGGACAAACTGTTAATTCTACAGATCAATAGCAGTAAATACGAGATCCGTGACTAATAGCACTGTCTCGAGACAAGGTAAGTACATCTAACTTCAAACGCTTTCTCGCCAAGTACTTCATAGCTCTTGACCGGAGATACCTGTCATCAGTGCTCACTTGAGAGATCGATAACCACATATACATGTACCTGAATCTATGGTCTTTGTTTACTGGTATATCCGATATATAGATTCAATATCTTGGTTATTTCTTGCTCGAGAAACGTTAGGCGCCATGTTGCTTGTGACACGCCCTATCTTATTTAGAGATCGCATGATGCAGACTGCATGACAACACGAAAATTAATTAAATAATTGGAATTCGAATATTAGTTAAAGACATGGCAACACAATATCGAAAAAGAATAATGCACAAAGAGGATCAAACAGAGGCAAAGGGGTCGATGCATACACATACCGGATACCACATGGTCCCATTATCTCTATTGTTCTCAGAGGTAGTTTTTTTTCCGATAACCAACCTGCAGACGACTCTTAATATTTATGCATATTTGCATATCCTCGTTTTTGTTGTCGTGTCAAAGGATATGCGTCAGGTCTTTTATGCATAACCTTTGACATGACACCGATAACAATGTTTTAGGAGCATATGCATAAATATTAAGGGTGATCTATGAGCTTGTTTTCTTAAAACCAACTCCAGGCGTGGAAGTCCTGCAGGTGCTTTGCGAAGTAGGTGGTTCAACTACACGCGTTTCGCGTGCTAGGTGGGAACAATGCAAGCAAAGGCCCACGTGGTATATGTGAAATAACGACAAAGCCATCGTGAGTACCGAGACAACCTCCTCGCTGTGCTCGGATATTATCTCGACAACCGACATCGGAGGACGTCGTTATTTCAACATTACACGCTCAGCCCGATAACAGGTTTTGATAAATGTGTGCCGCATTTATTATAATTAAATGATTAGTTACGCGAAGATGCCAATTTCAGTGTTCAAACTGCCAAGCTGTCTATTAACGACAAATAATCCAGATTACTCTGATTGTATCAGAGCTGAATGAAGGTAATTACTGTTTTGCATGGAATTGTTTCTGCTCCTGTAACAACTGATGGAGATATCTAAAACACTGACAATTACAGTGTAAATTTAATTGTACAAATATCAGATTCCTACTTGTGGCAAGAGCATTCTTTAATAACATGTCTCGAGATACAATACAACGTTGTCACTCAAGTCGCCCACGTATCTAAAATTGTCGGGACGAAATTGAGTAAACATCAAACATGGATATTGTCTGTCAGAGCCAACTATCAGAAAATGAATAGTTCACAAAGTTTCTGACGTGCATGATCAATGCATTTATTTCTCTCTCGTCAAGATTAAGTGGATAGCTTAAATAGGTTTGCCAATGCCCAAGCGATCTTTATTCATTCTATGAGATTGCAAGCCAGATGCATTTCGGATATGGATCGAGTTTGCACGAACAAATTTGCACGGAAACAATTTCATAACTGCTAATTCATGGCCCGAGTGCTGAAAACATTGATGAATATGATAAGGGAATCCGCAAACGTCATTATCACTTTTGTAGTGTTCAATGAAAACAGCACATTTTGTATGTATGCACTCTCAAGACACTGGCATTTCATTAACTGAATATTTCTTGCTGAATTGTTCTTTTATTTTCTTCCATCTTCCGGCTTGTGTCTCTCCGAACTCTCCAAGATGGGATACTTCCGATACCGGAAGTCCTTTGTTGTGACAATACACTTTAATAATTTAACATTCTGCCAAAACTTTCAGGTTTATCGGATCCTGATTGACAACTTAGAGGTGATCGAATCTGCAATAACGCTGCTAAATAACAATGGGTCTGTTCACAAGTGTACGAACACATAGCAGTCCCTGACCCCGAACGATCCTTCTTGGTCTGAAAACGCCAGTATTCGGCAATTTTGCGATAAATGGCGGCCTACTGTCAGCAAACACCCCTCACACTCGCCTTTCTCTATCACAAATTCGTTGTCATATCTCAACATTAAAAACAGTTAACCCAGCCCTTTTGTGGAAATGTTTTGAATGGAATGTTTACAATTCTTGTTGACGCTTACCTGTGTGTGCAGTTGCATGCTTCGGAGATCGATGTATGTGTGTGTGAGAGAGAGAGCGATGCATAGCCTGTGAGGTCACGGCGAGCGTCATGGCTCAACTTATTTTTGAAAACTCATGTAAGTCGATTGAACCTTTAGCATGGTATCAGTTCCAACATATTATAACATATTTTCACTTAAAGACTTCACTGCAAAATACTGCCATGCATTCAGGTTGCTCTCTGCTTGGTTTACGTCAGAGAGGTTTGCACTAGCCCTAGGTGCCACCTGCCATTCGGTAGATCCTGAACTCTATTATTGACACTGTGTCTACCTATAACTCAAATTTAAATCCATGGATTTTGTTTGTCTTACTGACTGTAAACGAATTAGACCAAGAAATGCCTTGGGGGTCTCTCTGTAGAAAAGAATTAGTAATTACAGACCGTCCGCCGACAAAACCTTCGGGCGTATTTGCTTTCATTTATCCTGGTTCCTTTTTTTTTGTAACTCGAGTTTTCCATAGTTAGCTGTGTCGGTAATAAAGTCACTGTCATTTGAAATGAAATTGTATGCGTCTCTCACAAAGCCTTTCTTATCGAAGATCCTTCGCAAAAACTAAACATTTGAAATATTGCGTGACACTCCTTGCAAACGTTTATGAGAAAGCGTAAATTAGATGTCTAGAGTGCTTCAACTATCACAGCGTTATTACTATAGAGGTCGTCTGACGTATGGATTTTGTCATCGGTGAAGGAATGTTGCCAATGATGCGAGGAATGGATGCCGTGCCTTACTTTAGAAAGAAATGAACTTCATAGAATTACTTATGACTCTGTATTCCACAATATCCACAACGCTTTTCGTTCATTAGTTGTTGGGCATTTAGAATTCTTACAAATATATATAACAGAAAACAAGGACTTGCATGGTCGTGCCATCCTCAAAATCCAGGATGAAATAAAATACGAGATGCCTCCGTCAACTTCCATTCAGGTTAGTCGTTTTGTGTGTGGAAAGTACAAATGTGCTAAATATAGGCAACCAATGACATGCGACATAACTACGCGAGAGAAATTAGCAAGGGAAGTAACTCTTGACAAATATACACAGCAACATATCGATATCGCAGAGGTCTTCACTTCGCCGAATGTTGGGAGAGACGCGCCACGTTATTAGGCGCAAGCTTCGCTGTGGACGCCCAGTCATAAATACACTGGATGTGGTCGAACATTTATATGTATGTATTTTGGCGTGGGCGTATTTATTGATCATAACGACCAACCGTTTCCACATTTGAAACATTGAATACGGCACCTCATGCATGTATAAAGAACGGTCAATTTTCTCATGAATAATTCCACATTTGTGACCCGACACCACGAAATGAGACACTTGGTGCAAAATTGAGTTATTTTGAGTAATTAAGATATTTGCAAAGAGCACATGACAACCTTTCACCCGATGCCTCATTTATTGGTGTAGCACACCAATTGTTGAAGTTATGAGGAAAATTGTAACGCATTTCACCACAACCATGAATTTGACAATCCTGAGAATAACGAGTTTAAAGATTGGCTCAATTGGTCAACAAAGGTTCATATAGCAACCGGTATCCTACTTTGATTAAAACAGAGAAATACACTTAAAATAAGTTAATAACAGATATATATTATCCATTGCATACAAAATAGGTATAACATTTAAGATGTTTAAAA
>JAUELE010248187.1:0-10992 GCA_031471655.1 Diodora aspera | reverse complement strand
GATCGATAGTAAGAAATAGAAAGCAAAAGATCCCCATTTTAGTCGCCTTGTAAGACAAGCATTGGGTTACTGAGGCCATATTCTATCCAAGTGACACCACATCACTCCCCGGAAGCCCCACAAGGTGTTATTGCAAGAAAGAAGCTGAGTATGAATGATAAATCAAATACTCACCATTGCCTGTTCTATCTTGTTGTCTATAGCCACTGTGCTTGATCCACTGAAAAAAAAAATATTTGTATTATTACAACTGTCAAAATATACATGTATTATCATAAGCCAACAGTTCAGCTGATTTCAGTCACCTCTAAATTGTCAGCGTACTGCATCAGGATACTGATCCCCAGCCACCTAATATTGCATCATCACAAAACAAACAAGTAACACATACATGTATTAGCCACGGCAACACAGAAATATCAAACAGTATCAAGATCAAAATTCAAATCTTGAGTTGTTTTTTTCTGCTATCTCGAGAAAAATTGGGTCAAAAGATGCCCAGTAAAGAACAAAGGCCACATACAATGACTAAATCTTCAAGTGGAGTATGGTGATATGACCTCAAACTGTACCGACTGCATGTCAGGGTGACAATAGCTCCGGTTTGAAACCAAGCTGTTTGATCAATGGTGATCACAACTGACGCATGTCCGATGGTTACGAGGAGTTGTAGTAAAATGTAGGGTGTGGGAGCCACACAGAGAGCATGACTCACTTTCAGGAAGTACAGGAATAGAGTTGATATTCATCTGAACATGCATCAATACGCTACAATTCAAGACAATACTCTGTACAGTAGACTTCATCAAACTCTTTGTGAAGCAATGTATTACAGTTTAACATGTGGATGAGACGTATTATAAAGCTAATTAAGTTTAATAAAGAATGTGAAAGCAACAATGTGTCGACAGATCAATGTCAGTAAATGATCTCAGTAAATGTGAACTTTCTTTTACATTAAAGAGAATTTGTTGTGAAAGAAGCTGCATAAAATCCTTACCATGACATCTGAATTTATACATGAATAGTAGCACTTTAATTGTGTCTGTGTTCGCACTACAATTCGCTACAATATCTATAGGCTAATTGACATTGCCGGTTGCTAAAAGAAAATTACTATTTTTTGCCACAGGAGCACAAAATGAAAATATGTTTTTGACCAGAATCAGATTCCTGAAACTGGCCTTGGAGTTTGGTGCAACAAAAAAAATATTTTTTTAAAATTACATGTTTATGAATTACACCATATTCTGCAACTTTTAAAATGGTTTTGTTGTTGGTATATAATATTGATAAATTGTATGGCTACGTAAAATTGCTTGTGGCTAACTGATCGAGAATTGTTTTAGCCACAATGGCTAGCAAGGAAAACTTTGTAGTGCATGCACAGTGTTTTATATGTAATAACAGATGAATGTTCTATTCAGATCAAGTTTTTCACTCGACAGGGTATTTTTTGTTTGGGTTCGCATTGCAATTTGCTAGTCAATTTCAACTGAGTGCTAATCAATTCAGCTGATTGCTAATCAATTACTGATAAAATGATAATCCATTCGCACCAAATGCTAATCATTTTTGTCCCGAGTGCAAAACTGCTAGTCAAAAATTTCAAAATAAAAAATACCCTGCCCTATGACACTGGATCAAATCATGAGTGAATTTATGTGAACTTGAAGACCTTTCTGAGCACCATGCCCTACGTACTAGTGCGACAGCAAGTCCCCAGAACTTGAACACCTTTCCCCTAAATGTAACACAGATGGTGCTAATTTGTGTGTTTCCAGTAAAGCACCAGTCTTTAACCCTTGTATACTTTCAACCAACTTGTTATTGTCATCACATCATACGTAAAACCCTTCCCATCAAGCCTGCCAATATGTAACCCATTTCGACGCCTCGCCTGCGTGACGACAAGGTGCCAGACGATCATAAACTTCTGTTGCAGTAATGATTCGAGCACAGGTGTACTCTGAGAAGCACTGGTTGTACAGGAAGAACAATAGATTGTTGAAAGAAAGTTTCATCATCTCGGTTGATGCTGTGCTGTGAATTACCCTCACATGCATGTCTTGTGCGTAATACAGGAGACCAAAACATGAACCATGTTTACTGCTACTAGCAGTTTGTTTTTCTCCTGTCTTCCTGAAGGTGAAACTATTATCGTTCAGGCAAACGTTCCCAGACATTAATTCAGTTTTAATGAGCTTGCAGGTTGATCAACTTTCCTCGATTCTGATGATGGGAGTGCAATAATCATAATGGAATTTGTTTTTTTAACAAAGGGAGGAGATCTGGATTCAATACAAGAGTAAGACGAGGAGTTTGAAATGCCCTCAGCAACCGTTCAGTGACATCACAAGACTCAATCTGTTAGCTAGTATTTGAAGCCATGATACAACAGTTGATGGATCACCTGACTCCAACACTGTTCCTCCTCTAATAATAGAGACAAGATAAATGTTTTTCAGAAAAGGAGATACCATTTTTCTTTCCTCTCTTTACATGTCACATTAAAGCTAAAAGTGATTTACAGCAATAATTCAACAGACTTTTCCATTTTTTAACACAATGACACACTGGCAATGCTTTTGCCACGAAGTCCAGACCAAACTCCAACCTGACAAAACAAAGCTGTCCAAGAGGAGACTTGAACCAACCATTCCTAGCATGAAGGTTTAAATGAGATTGTTCAGGGACCAGTGCTTTGCAATCCTTTTTATGCTTGAACACCTGATGCTAATTAACCCCGAATCTTACATTGCGATCTAAGTGCACAAAAGTCACCATCTTGGTGCAGCAAAAGCAAAGGAACCTGCGCTGACACAAGAATGATTTTATCTTGCTCATCATCAAAAGCTAGCTGCAGCAGTCTAAATACAGTGAGACTGCAAACCCTAACCCACAATGCAGTGAACCGGTTACCTAGTTCAACCACCTTGCCAAGAGTGGCCCGCCCGCCCGCCCGCCTTCCAACCAGACAAGTTTCAGCAGCAGACGGCAGATCCAGAGAGAATCAGAGATATGTACCTGGCAAGGATCCATCTTCACAAGGAATAAATGACAGCACCACTTTCACACACATGATTCACGGCTCCTTTCTCTCCCCTCACAACAAGTGACAGAAGGATGGAGGAGATAAACTGGTGTATATTTAAATTCCTTCAGAGTTAATATAAATCTTGGTTAAATTTTACCTGAGACATCACTCAGAAAAATAAACATTCGACTTTTAAAGACAATTCTTGCATTAAACTTACTTTAGATGTTTAGTCTGATTTCTAAGCTAAAGGACATTAAAGTTTTTCATTCCATGTGTAAGATAGACAAATATGACAAGACAAATAAACACAGGGGACAGAGAGAACAAGATTTTATGATTTACATACACTGGTGTCATGAAGCGCTGGGTACCTAAATGATCAGAATTAGCGCCAGTGATTTACCAAACATTGCCTGGAAAGTACAGTGCATTTACTTAAGCTGAAATTGCACAAAACGCAGTATTCTGGAATTGAAGTAATAAAATTTTCTCGCGGAGGTTCCCTCACCCCACTCCCCTTTCCTCATGCTCATCATGTTCAGATACAGGCAAGTGTAACCCACCTGTAATTTTCAATAACCCATCTATTATTTTGTTTTAACTAAAGCCCTAAACAAGACTTTTGCCTGGCTCTGCACATGAGTTTCAGAATGTCTGTTATATCATCCTCACCAAGGCCCTAAATATATTACAGGAGCATGCATACTCCTTTTCCTTCCTTGGGTACAAACAGAAAGAAAAGAAAGACACTTTCTTTACACTACTTATCTTTCAGAATACCTAATGTACGAAAATTATAATTTTTTCTCCAAACGGACAGCATATTACACAGATGAAACATTACCAAGCTCTTAAATCCTTCAAAACTTGTTACACCTGTTTAACCTGATGAGAAGAAAGACAGCAAAGCTGCAGACGACCTTGAAATACGACAGATCCATTTCCTGTGCAGACATACTTTGCCGACATCTTCAAGTTTTTTTTTATGTTCCTCCAGTCATTCAACCACAATATCATTCCAGAAAGCATTTATCATCACTTCTAGAAATGCTACCTGTAATTACCTCTCACGACGTAACCTTGAAGAAACTAGAACAATAACGCAAGAACAATAACAGGAATAAATTTGTATCCCCTTTAGGCCCTGCTTGCTTTGTTAATTTTATTATGTGTAATTGATGTTACTGTGTGAAAACATACAAGACCACGAAACAGTTCTCTTTGCAAGTGAAGTACATACATTACAAGATCACAATAAGCAATTCCTTATATGTGACTGGCATCTTACATGATCCTGAGTAATTTAACGACATAAATATATAATAAATTAATTAATTTGCAGAACAATTCTGCTGGCTAACTTAAATCACTGAACTTTAGTTAGTATTATATAACAATGTTAGTTTAAACTCATAACTATGTCACACTCACACACATACATTATGATCTTAATAATTTTTCCTAAAACAGATTGAAGATTATGCCTGTCAAGTGTTCACGAGACAATCCAATACATTTTAAAATGAACATTCATACACTTCAAGCATGCAAATTCCATGCAACAGTCCAACAAATACAAAAATCCCAACTACACACAAAGATTCGCGCTCACAGCCATTAAAACTGCAAACCATTTCCAGAGAAACAAAAATACATTTTTCACATCTAATGTTTAAAATACGACAAAAAGAAGTCTGGATTTGTTCATGCTTATGGCTCTGTCTCACACCATTAAAAATCTAAGTTGTAAACACCAAAATGAGGTCAAAATTTGCATAAAATGTTATAGTTCAATCTGCTAGAACAATGGGTTGTTACAGCTATGGATCTAGATTAGCACACACTGTCAAATGAAAAACGTTGTTAATTACAAAGAGTGCAGAATAAAATGTCTGGCTACATCTAGCTGCAAACAAGGAATTTACCAGTGAAGGCTAGCGTTCAGAGTCTTGCATCTGAAAAAAGCCAAATTAAACATCAGGAAACCAAATACACTAGCAACAAAAGTTATGATGATGGTGGTGATAATATGAGGAAACATTTCAGATAAATACGGGTAATTGTTTTACAATGCTAATAATTGCTCCAAAACAGTCAGTTCATAAAAAAACGAATATACAAGTTTTTATTTCTTTTAGATGGTACTTATTTGATGCAAAGATATTTTTATTATGTCCTTCTGACCTCAACTATTAATTAAGCCTTCAACTGTGTTCGCACATCAGCTGTTGCACTTGCACAATTCAACCCTGCCAGGCACAACTATAGTCTACTATAGAGACAACACTGATACTTTTTAAATACATTTTATCAGTAAATGAAAAGTGGTTGTTGACTAATTAATTTGAAGTTGAAAATAACTACATTTTCTCTATTTCATAAAAAAACAATCCAGCAGTAGTATATTAACCCATGCTAAGCTGTCTCTCCGCCATTAAGCAACATGTTTGGAACAATTCACACACAAAAAAAAAGGAACAGAGCTCAACAGAATTAGGAACACAGATCTTCATTTGAATCACCTTCCGTAACAAACATTCACAAAAGATTCATCACCCTTCATTTTCTGACAAGCAACGACCAAACCATGATAACTTGCAAATTGGTCTTATTGGGTGAACTGACTTGTTCTTTTGTACAAAGCGAAGGATATTGCCAACAACATGTCGTAATGACATATCAAGAAACAAGCTTAAAGTGAGTGAGTGAGTGCATGTGATTTAACGTAGTAGTGGGTAATATTTCAACCATAAAGCTACGTTTGGTACAAAGGGCACCAAATGGTTGAGTCGAACGAAAGAGACCCAACCGGGATTCGAACCCCCGACCTTGCAGATGTCAGGCAGACGCTCTACCAACTGAGCTACCCGGCCCCCCACAAGCTTAAAGAGATCAAGTTTTGCACTGCAAGCAATCCAGAGCTTAGTGAAGCGAGTACAAGGCAAGTGTTTAAAACTACATTACTGGTAACAGATTACAAGGCAGAAAGTTATCTGAAAGATCATACCTATTCATCGTGTTTACATACAGATACTATCTTTGACACAACTACATTGTACATAACAGATTACCAATCAGCCTGGGAAAGTGCTGCTTGATGCTGTTATTGAAGATGTGAGTTTGATAACACATTACCCACTATGTAAACAAGATAATTTCAGTGCCTTTTGTCAAAATGACAAAAATCATGTCAGAACTTTCATAGCACATATTGTTAAATGTATGAACCATTGTTTGCTATTGTAAGTGCCTAAAGTCGAAGAATGTGTGACAGTATAAATTTCAGATAGATAAAAGTAGACAGGAACAAGTAAGTGAGTGATATGGTAGTTCATGTTGTTCTCTGCAATCTTTCACTTTTTCAGCCATATCACATTGTCACCTACATCATATCTGTGTCACAGTACAATCTACGGACTGAAAGGTAGGTACTCAGGTAGGACTCAAGTCACTGATTAAGGCTGGTGGATTACTGGAAGACACACTAACCACTGCACCCCAGAGAAGTGGACCAACAAAGGTTATTTGTGGTACTGAAACTAATGGGGTTTTCAACAATTTATCTAGGGTATCATTTTTCATTTAATTTATATTTCTGTCAGTAAATGTTCATTGAATTAGTTCTGCCTTGGCTTCACTTCAGATGTAATTGGGTTATGACATAATAATCATATAATTTCTCCAAATTACAGTTTAAGCATTAAAATTTACAGTGCTAATATTTTGGATTGCCAGTGGGCCAACAGAGTTAAACCTGTTTATATTTCTTCCATAGTAGTAGACAAGATAGGCTACCTTTGTTCTCTTATAGCCATGCACTGCCCAGTAAGTCTGGTCAGGATTTTGGATCTTATGTGGCTTTCAGCAATCTTTCAGTCATATCACCAGTGTCTGTATCAGGGGTCAATACCCAGGCTGAAAGACAGGTATCTGGGTAAGATTTGCACCCACGACCACCAAGGATAGCAGATTACTGGGCTGGTGCACTGACTACTCCGCCATCCCACGGCCCTCAGTCATGCAACAGCATATTATCAGGGATGAGATACTGCTCATATGTAACCCATTTTCAACATGTACAAGATTTTGGGTGGTTCATCTCCTACAATGTGTGGACCTTGCAGGAGTTAACCGCTTGACAATTGTTGACAACCACACAAAAACATAGATGTGCTGTGAATGAATTACCATGCTGTATTCGCTATGGCCGACTAAAAGCTTAGTAGGAAAAGCTAGAATCTTTTACACCAGTAGCATATCTAACCCACATTAAAGGAAAATCTTTCATTTTATGCCATTTAAATACCCAACTGTTTGATGTTACCAACAGTATCACTACCACTACTTGACTCGTAATACTTTGGATTATGATACCATGCATTTTACCAGCACCAACTACCAACCCATTGTAAACTGCAAGGTCATACCCAAACAAATGTGATTCTTTATTGCATGTTAAGCAAATTTTTCTTTAAAAACTTAAAGGGAGCGCCCCAAAAGTGCCTGCAATACATTGGACGTTCATAATGATGTAAGTGATACCAAATTCCATAGCAAATTCTTGGAAATTTATTGCATGTTCCCGAAAAACGATAATGGTTCTCGAGCGATGTTGACGAGTTTGGCAATTATAATCATCCAGTCGACGTTCCATAAATGTGGTCTAATTCAACTGAGGCGGTCAAATTCAAGGACTTATTTTGCTACAAATGAACCAACATGCAGTTTGTCCATCTGGATATAAGAATTAATTGACTCCTCCAATTTGGTGCGGTTTGTATTGTGTTGCCCATATTCTCCTTTTTATCGTCTGTGGTGTACATTTTCAAGAATGATCGTAATATACATACAACATTCGAAAGCTTATTAAATTCCCTTTTCAATGGTACAAAAAATACTGTATTTATTGTCACAACTTTGGAAACAAATGTCCAGAAATTTTCGGTCGAATTTTCAAATAGTGTCATTGTTCCATAGTTATATCTCGTCACCAGGAATAGTTCGAGAGCTGTTTTTGGTATCACTGGAAAGGAAATTTAATTTACTTTGAAATAAACGCACTTGTAATGTTGGATTTTTTGTCACTTTTGAACTATCTAACATTTGCTGCAAGGGCCATATTTCCACAAAATTCCGCAATTCGGTCAGGCCTCCAGGGACTAAAAAGTCAACAACTCATCAGTAGGGAATGGGTTCACAATTTTTCCCGCCAGTGCATCCTAGCCATACGGGAGAGAATAACATCAGTAATATTCAGTCCTTGAGGTTAACTCTGGGGCATCAGGTTGCTTTGTCCTTGACCTGCAGGCCGGCAACAGCAACAGCCATGAATGAAACTGATAACTGCCTGACCACTCACTCTCTTCCCAGCATGCAGTGCAAACACTCTGGACTCCAGAAAATGAAAACCTGCATGACTGTCATGGTACAAGTGCTTTATGGCCCCTGGTGAACTGATGCATGTGAACAAAAGATCAGCCATGGAAAAGACCAGCTGTTTCTGCTGGCTGGTCAAGCTAGGTCAGTGGCCAGAATGTGCACACTCTGTGACCAGTGAGATAAACAAAGGCAATAACTGAGGCTAATATAAAATGTCAAAGTAATTTGCACATTTTAACATCCAATCACAAATATAAATTAATAACTAGTAACAATAATAATAAGCAAAACACCAACAACAAAACAAGGTAATGGGAAAATGTTTGTCTGCTTCACTGATATTCAATTTAGTTTACAAGATTTCTAGACATACTTAATTCAAACTATAGATCTGACAATTAAAATATCTTGACTTACATAAGACGGTGTGACCCACTACCATTTAAAATGCAGATTGTTTTTACATATGTTTTTGTTAAACAAGAAGTGAACATGTGACTTAAAAGTTTCCTGACCGAACAATTATACATAAGATCATCAGCAGCCGATTTCCCCTGCAAATTCATTGAAGTTTCCACAACAATCTGTCTGAACATGGCAAAAGTGCTTTTTTAAAAACGATCAATTTTTGTTTAAATCTACTTGCAATTACAAACAAGATGTGTAGGCCAGTACTAACCCCATGATGATGTCTTTCATGGCTATCATTCCTATGTTGTGTGTCCACCTGCTGGTCACAGGGGTTTTGTAACAGTGGACAAAAGGAACTGGCATATCCAGGTCAATGGTGGCAAGCACATGTCCAGGGCACTTTGATGTTCATCAACTGACCACCTCCCCCCCAGCTCTTTCATCCCTTTGATAAGCATGTTATTAAGGCCATTTCTTGACCTTCGATCAGAAGACTGTCCAATTTCAATAGCTTGTGATGGTCATGGTTTGATAATTCGAGATGCAAAGGAACAAAGGTACCTAACACTTAATTCCACCAGCAAAGGTCAGCAATGTGACCTGTCTTACAGATGTGACATGAGCTAACAAAAGAAACCTGCAGAAAACCAACCAAGCACAAAATGTCAAGTTCCAGAAACCTCTTTTCCCTCAATAGCTTAATTAATGCAATTCTGAACCCAGAACTAAAACCCTGGTATTGGGTTTCTGACTCGAAGGCAAATAAACAAGGAAACTCCAGCTCTCATAAAACTGGTTTTACTCAAAAATATCAAAAGAAAACTCACTTCAAGGTCACTGCATAAAATCCAATAAAGCTCACACTTGACATTATCGAACACATCAATCAGTATTTGCTGCTTTCATGAAAAGACAGATAATAATAGTCATGAAAGGGACCGGATTATTGTTATTAGTGTTTTATGGATCAGCTGATTTTCCTGATGAATGACAAAGTATATTTATAATGAATCAATAAGGAGAGTTATCGCTCCAGTTTTCTACTCTCTTCAAATAATGGAAACTGGATGCCACACAGGTGGCAGCAGATGACAGCACTCTAACTACTCTCAAGGCATCTACAAGTTTATTAAACATTTTTCAGAAAAATAAACAGGAGCCTATTTTGGGACATATTGCTCTTCCTTACCCATAGGACTTGAGGTAGTCGGTTGCTGCCATTAAGAAACTGTCTGGAAATTTCCGATCCGGAGAATGAAAGGAAGGAAATTGATCTAATAAATCCATAGGTTTGTCCATACTACCAGTAATGAAAGTTACCCTGACACTCATTGGTACTAGCAAATTTTCCTTCAGCACTTGGCTCATTAGTTCCTGCATGAATGCCTATACTGCTCTACTCCAGGACGGCAGGAATGGTTCTCAGACCTGAACACTTTTGTCTTTGTGATATTACAAAGGCTGCTTCCTCAACTCTGACCCACACCACTTGCCAGTTGAGGTACTCTGCACTACATTCTATTAATCCTGTGTGCTGAAGAAACTCCTGGGCCAGATAGCCCAGGCACAATCATCAAACAACCTGTATGCAGATAGAGGGAGACATAAGCTCAGCTGTTCACAGCTTTCACGCATGGAGGACAGCCAATCAGAAGCAGCTAATCCACAAACCTTATCAATATTCATGAGTCTCATATCAACAAACCAGTGTTGTTATTCTCCCATGCTGCGGTGTTCGTTGAGCAGGCCATGACAACATATCTACTAGGCACCATTCAAATCAATAGAAAACACCATTTATGACTATTGAAAACACGATCGATAGAATTTCTTTTGTGTGCTGTTTTATGCCCAGGAGAGATGACAATGCATGTGACCTATTTACATACCTGGATACCTGAAAAGCATGTCTTATCACTTGAGTTACCCAATACAGGTACAGCAAACATAATTACATAAATCTTTCAGCGCTGAAAAGTTGTTTGGAAGGGATTTAAATATTGTTTCTATATAAAATTCCAGGTTCAATCTAAACAGTTAATTATGTACATACAATTTGTAAAGTGAGTGAGTGAAATTGATTTCTACATTGCAGGGGGCAATATTTCAGCCATAGCGCAATGTGATGTGTAAGAGGCACATCAGGAAAAGGGACAACACAG
>JAUELE010248176.1:0-10992 GCA_031471655.1 Diodora aspera | reverse complement strand
ACAAGCATTGGGTTACTGAGGCCCTATTCTATCTAAGTGACACCACGTCACTCCCCGGAAACCCCACGGGGTGCCTACTACCAGAGTGCAAGAGTCAGTTGCCGCCATGGTAGCAGAGGTAAACCTGTCCTCAAGTTCTGGAATGGTCAGCCAACAAATAACTTTACACTAGTTCACTCTATTAACAGAATTCCTATATAATCAGCTCCTTTCAGTTTCATTGACAATATGCGAATAGAGAGTACGTGTGACACTTAGGGTCAGTACCTAGACTTTTGTCAAGACCCTAAGGCTGTACATTCCCTTAAAGATATGTACAATCAGAGGCAAGTTATTATTCCTGGGACTATGTTTGTTCTTTCCTAGCTGAGGGTGGTCTAAGCAGAGAGGGCTATGGTAGAGTAAGATGTCCAGTTTTCTATGCCTTGACTCCGGGTCTCGACAAAAAATCTGGGTCAGTACCATGTATTTCAGCTGTTGAATGTTCAACACAACCTGGATCAGCTATGAATCCAGGTTTAAATGAGTCAGTTACATTTGAAAGGAAAATGATTGCTGTCTGAACAATTTATCATTGTCTCGAGATGGCTTCATTTCTCCCTTGATACAGGTACACAGAGGGTACTGACAGGTCGTCACTCTACCTGGGCTCTACCTATCATGAGCAAGGGAGGATCACAACACTCCCCCGCTGCTATGCGTCCAGTCAACACACGCAGATTAACACCTATAAATATGTGTGAAAGGCATCCGTTAAACATGCATTAGGAATTGCTGTGAGGCCAAGCCAGTATCTTGTTTCTCGTGTTAAACTGGCACAACTTGTCCGCTACGTTTGCGCTTAAATTAAGGTTTGACGCTAGTTCATAAAAGACAGGTATCTGCAAAAGTGTGTCAGAAACCTTAAATCTACGCGCATAATTACGTCTACTTAATAAATTATTGTTTCCATTCCTGGTGATGAAAACTTAAAGACAAAGATGGCGAGGGTTAGGTTACCGCATACATGAACGTATTGATCAATCTTTCACACAACGAGCAGTATTCTTGGTATTACGAGCAGCAGAACTACTTGTAATATCACAAATGTAATTAGCATGAAGCCGATATAAACTGAAGGAAAACAATAAGAAAACGAAGGTACATATCAATGTATTATATATTACTTATACTAACAATGCTTTTGGAACATTTCTCATTTTAATCATCCAAGAAACACATGAACTGTTAGTATCTGTGGTATGGCTTATGTGTCCCCTTAACATCGACATGGAGCACTTGAGATGATATTTGGTTATCAATGTTTTCAACTGGGCGTTCCTTTACTTCTTTCCAACGGTGTATTTTTCGTCTTGTCCTAACTGACCGAGATCTGGGCCATCAGGTCGACGACAGACAAACAGATCAACTTGTCCACATGTCTATTAGAATAGGTCCATGGCAGTCGCACTATTTCCTCATCATGCCCAGGTCTACTGCTGCATAGCACTAAACCTGATCACGACGATCACTATTTTAGGTCAAATGAAGTCACTGAACTGGGCTTTGTTGACTGATGTAAATACTGGTTCTTACTTCATTTATAACCAGAAGTCACTGAACTGGGCTATGTTGACTGATGTAAATACTGGTTCTTACTTCATTTATAACCTGAAGTCACTGAACTGGACTTTGTTGACTGATGTAAATACTGGTTCTTACTTCATTTATAACCAGAAGTCACTGAACTGGACTTTGTTGACTGATGTAAATACTGGTTCTTACTACATTTATAACCAGAAGTCACTGAACAGAGCTATGTTGACTGATGTAAATACTGGTTCTTACTTCATTTATCACCTGAAGTCACTGAACTTTCGAGGGAATCTAGTATTTGAAAAGAGTTTAGAGAGGGAGCTATATCCATGTAGAAATGTCATCTGCGCATAAGGCACAGGCATCGTCTTTCTACTCCGGGTGCTTGCTCTACACATGCCAAAAAAGCTTTCGGTGTCTTTCATTACATTGCCAGTTCCAAAGTTGGCGGTTCGCTGACCGCCGTCAATTACCGAATATACGCGAACTTGCATCGTTCAGAACTGACGATGTGATTATACTTAGCCTAACTTTAATATGTAAAGTACTGATGAACGTGAATACCATAGTTCCATAGTTCTGAGCGTCGCGCCTAGTATGGGCAAATCGAGACACACGAAGACTTGACCAAGCCACAGATTTGTCCCCAACTCAAGTCTAGAGACTGACATGCAGTCCCCACAATAAAATAGTTCCCTATTTGCCATAAATAGTGTCTAACCTTTGGAATTGAATCAAGTTGCTTCAAAAAGACTTGCTACTTTATTGAAAGGGACCCCACGCGACGAGCGCGTTCGGGCGAGGAAGTATCAAAACCTGACATTAAGCAACTGAAACCAAATATATGTTAACTTCACTTCAAATCCGTCATTAATGTAAATACTCAGCGCCCATATTGTTTGAGAATAATGCAAAGGAATAACGTTAGAATAAACTTAGGAATATCCATGTTAATTAAGCAGACTCTTTGAAGTGGGCATTTCCAAATGTCTCATTATATAATATCACAACATTACCAAAAATACTATATAAAATGTTTAACAATTCGGTACGTTGTGAAAACTACTCAAAGCAACTATAAACGTACGAAAACGACTAAATACGAGGGCTTGAGCTAAACTTTTATATGTACTTCAATATATACTGAACCGCAAAAGAAACATCACCTCAAGTAACATTGCATGAAAAGCTGTCATTTAAATATCTGGGTATTTTTTTGTCAAAGTTTCCAAAATTAAACATTACCTCGTCCGGAAAAAGCAGATGACAAAAAGCAGATGACAATAAAACCGATCACACAAACGCATCACGGCAACGGCCATGGTAACCCGATGCACGTGAGTTCCATGCAAATTGAAATGCCCATGCGTTCTCCCATTTCTTGCCCCATTAAAATCCACCCAGATCGGATAACATTGATTCGTTATTGAATTGCTACGACATGCCAAGATTGACAAGAAGTCAGCGACACCAAGCCCTTGGACGACTGCAATCTGGACAAACCGCCCGACAAGCCAATGCATTTCCAGTCCACACTGTAAAAACTAAGATAAACGTTGAACCGAAAACTGATTAAACATTGAACCATTATTCTGTACAAGGTTCAACGTTAACCCGGTCATCTTGGGTTGAACCAGAATGACATTCAAGGCTGAACTGCCCATTATCATTCATGAGCAACATATTTTAATCCAACTCGGGCGTTCCTTATCTTACTTTTCTTAAGTTATCCTTTAGTTGTGTAATTGATTTTGCTCGGTGTTACTTATTCTAAATGTTTTCATCGCATATTGTTTGATTATAATTTTTCAGTCGGTCAGTCAGTTTGTTCGTTTATTTCTTACTTGCTAATTCACAATGGATTGCACGTTTTCACAAATAAAATATACAAAGTAGTAAATTTGAAAAAAAGTTTTGTTTTGTAATGCTTGTCCACGCGTGATCTATTAAAGGGATGCAACTGTGCAAGTTCGAATGATGCAATTTTGAGAATTGTTTTCCGTTCTTTTTGGACATAAATTACATGCTTAGTATCGCAGCAATCATGTTCCTTCACTTCAGGTTTATGCTACCTTTATTATGTTATGGTTAGGGTAATGG
Source organism: Diodora aspera (assembly GCA_031471655.1). Classification (NCBI taxonomy): domain Eukaryota; kingdom Metazoa; phylum Mollusca; class Gastropoda; order Lepetellida; family Fissurellidae; genus Diodora; species Diodora aspera. Next base: position 7,317 of record JAUELE010248176.1, on the reverse strand, counting down.
TAAGGGTTAGGGAATGTTACTAAATGATAAACATCAACATTTATGAAATGATCGACTAACTATAATTGTTAAACGTTATTTTTGCAACCGTGGCACCATTAGGGCAAGTCTAATGCAGGATGTGGTTCGAAAAATGTAAAACATTTTGTTTGGTCTTAGTTCCTTATGATTTTAAATACCACTAACTGTTACCAATGAATTGCAGCTGTGTGGCCTCGATAGCTCAGTTGGTGAAGTGGACACTAAACACCGCAGAACTGGCCACGTTGTGTTCGATCCTGTCCTTCGAGGATTTTATTTTTTTCATTGTAGTCTTTTTTATGCTTGGGGCCTAACATTTTAACACTATAAATACAATGGCAAAGCCTCTTATTATTATTATTTGCAAATGAGTGTCGCCCACGTGTTGCACGTGACTCCTCACATTCTGACTCTAAAAGCAAATGCAAAATCGTCATTCGACTAAACCCACATTCTACTTACATTTACACTTTAATTTCGGAGGACTAGGTAATAAAATAAACACTCCTTAAAGTTAAATTTAAGATCGTTTATTTCCGTAACATTTCGTGTAAATTACTACTTAAATTGTCTTCTACACTGTCAGAAACTGCGTGGCCGAAACAGTAGCGTCTCGGATTTCAATCCAGACGACTCGGGTTCGATCCCGCGCGGCGAGGTGAGCTTGCAAAACAATCACAGTGACGTCAGTGACCCGAAAGCATGCGCAGAACGTGGTGACGGACTTCCGATTCGCTTCAAGTTGAAGATTGACCTACTATGTAAGTCTGCGTCTCAATGTTACATGACAGCGTTCGAAACAATTAATATATAATCTGAAAGCCTGCAATGGCTGGCGCAGATGCTATGATGAATATGATGCTATGTTGAACTACATTTTGGTTCAAGTGAAAGTTAAACAGGATTTGGTTAAACATTGAACCAAATTTGATTCAGCATTGAACTAGATTTGGTTAAGCGTTACTCCAGCATCTGGTTGCAACAGGATTACATCCATTTTTTGGTGCTACGTTTACTTGGAGCGTTTACAGTGCACGTAAGTACATGTACCATCTACAGGCTCCAGCAACGGTACCTACAGATGACCGACCACTTAGTGGAAGGAACACCACCGGGCGTCAGGATCGTCAGATTGTGCGACAGCATCTTCCAGATCGCTTTGTTACTGCTGCGGAAACTGCTCGACAGATCATGAGGACACGTTAGTGCGGACACCATGCGTCGACGATTGACGGGCAGATACCTCCACTGTCACCGGCCACACCGAGGATCCATTCTGACACCATGTCATCGCCGGACCGTCTTCAGTGGGCAACACGGCACCAGCGCTTGACGCCACCAGCAGTGGAGAAGAGTCCTCGGTACATTGAGTCTTGAGACCACACGTCACACTTCATTTGGAACGTCGCCGCAACCACGAGTTGATAACGCCAGTGCCCACACTGCGAGTGTAACAAAAGACTACCTCCAGCAGAATGGCATCCCAATGAGCACCTGTGGGACGAGATTCAAAGACGGCTGAATGACCTCCAACCAAGGCCCCCAACTGAAGCTGAACTGCGTCAGGAGTTCCTCAGAGTGTGAGCTCAAGTGCCTATGGCCTTCATCAACCGCCTCATCCATTTCACGTATCGACTTTGCAAGGCAGTCATCAATGCACATGGCGGACACACGAGATACTGACTTGTGATGTCATTTTCTCAGAGACTAGTGTTGTGTTTCACTTTAAGAGCATTTGACACTTTAATTTCAACCTTGATGATCAGTCTTGTCAAGTTTCATCTTTTTAATATGTCTCAAAGTATGTTTACAGTGTTTGGACAAATAAGGTTTCTCAAAATATATCTATGATGACGTTTCTTTTGCGATTCAGTATATTTGAAAGAAAAATGAAAATATTAATTTAAAAAAATAGTGTAAAAAATAGCTTGACCCTTCATTAAAGACGCTGAGTATATATATGAATTGTTTTAACAAAACCCATTCTGTACAGATTCTTGAAACATATCATCATTGTAGCATATAATATGTATGTGTATTGAGAAAATTGAAGACAATCTAATTATAGTTTGTGTGGCTAATCAGGGATTCGAACCCCGGTGGACCGACAGCTTGCTTGTTGTATACCGCGCCGTGATATCAAGAACCATAACTCTTCCAGGACAAACGGAGGTCGATAGCCCGTCTGTTCCTTGAGTATGTCGTTGACTCAATGCAAATCATATATCAAACCGAATGTTCGAACAAGAGAATAGGACACGTTACTGTGTCCAATGTATGTGTTAGAATGTAAATCGGCCCATAATGGAATCTATACTTGTGTGCGTAGACTGTAGTGTCACAGACAAAAAGCTAACACGGTCTCGCAATGTCAAAAGGTGACTTTGGACTGTCAAAGACGGCGAGTTGGAAACCAATAACTTGGTATTTTGATCCCATGAAATGACTCTTTAATACATACAACCTCTTACCTGTGGAATATCTCTGTTGTCATCATTCGTGGCAAACTTGAAACAACAGCATGCTTGTAGGAGCTCGCGACAAGCGAAGGAAGTTCGGAAACGCGTGTTTGCCAAGCGGATTTGAAATATTTTAAGGCGCTTCGCAAAGTATATTGTTAGCTCAAGACTGGCTCCCAGCTGGCACTCAACGTTGATCAACGTTGTTTCAACGTTGAAATTTGGTTGAGCGACAACCAACCAAAAATCAACGTTGAATCAACGTTAAAATGTCAACGTTGAATCAATGGTTGTAAATTAACGTTGAATCAACGTTAAATTGTCAACGTTTAATCAACGTTTGTAAATTAACGTTGAAACAATGTTAAAATGTCAACGTTGGATCAATGTTTGTAAATTAACGTTGAATCAACGTTGAAATGTTTACGTTGAATCAATGTTTATAAATTAACATTGAATCAACGTTAAAATGTCAACGTTGAATCAATGGTTGTAAATTAACGTTGAATCAACGTTGAGATGTTTATGTTGAATCAATGTTTGTAAATTAACGTTGAATCAACGTTAAAATGGCAACTTTGAATCAATGTTTTTATATTGACATGGAATCAATGTTAATTGTGATGTTTATGTTGAATCAATGTTTGTAAATTAACGTTGAATCAATTTGGAGATAAATATGAGTATCATTGTCTATTTGATGCCTGCGAATTCATTTAAAACCGACGGCGATAGCAGGATGATTTTTGTTTTATATTTTGTATTTTTAAAATATATTTAAAAACAAAGTAAATTAAATATTATTATTAAAATAAAACAATGATCTATAATGTTATACGGCCCAAAAAGTCTCATCTGTTACATGTGCGTCAAATGATAAAGACACTTTGATGTGCTAATTCAGAATCTGGAACAAATCACAGATATTCATTTAAAAAAATAAAATACTGAACGAAAGGTAACTGTTGAGTTGGCATTACAGTATATATCGCGCAGATGCCCATATACCCAAATACAGCGGTGACCCCGACCCCAACCTGTCTTTCATTAATCTGTACATTTATCAGTATTATATGTCCTTTTACGGTATTAATTAATCAATTAGTTACAGATAACTTGATATTTTTCAATGCACAACAAAAGGAAAACAATGAACAATAATAATAACCAACACCAAAATAAATCAATCAATCAATCAATCAATCATTAATAATTATTATTATGACTATTATTATTATTATTATTATTATAGTCCATCAATGAATGTATAAATCATCGGGGAGGGTGGGCAGTTTACCAAAGGGAGTTACCTGCCCCTGATCTTGACCCCCTGAGACCCTCTTCACTTCCTGGCGCCAGTTCAGACAAAGAACTTCTGTTTGTGATCAGCATTCAAGGCAACACAAGAAGCATTCTATTTTACAAGAACATTACAGACATACAGTTATCAAACAAGGTGAGAAAAATGTATATATATTTATCCCCCATCGATGGTGTAATATAACATTGGTACATGTATTATGTACTTTTATATATGCCTCATTATGATAACCGCACATGTGTTGAGCATGCCAGAACAAAGGATTCAGAACAAAGAGATCAAGCTGTGATTTGCCATCATTTGGCGCAATTTACAAAACGGAGACTTTCCTAGCTGTTTCCATGCAGTTTTGGAGGTGGTACAAAAGCGTGTGATTCTACTGGATCAGTCACTGTAAAAATGGTAGAAAATTTAATGTTTTTCAAAACTAAACAGCTGTCTTTTATTATATACACTTGATATGGTTCACAGAGAACATGTGTGGGCCCCATGTGTGCATGATGACATCTGGTATTAGTTTATGTAGTAAGTAGTACTGTCAAAAGCTTAAATTAAATGTACAATGTGTGTGTGAAAGAGGAAGTAAACATATCGTTGTCACTTGCTGTTTTAATTGTTTCAGGAGATACATGCACACAACAGGACTTTCATGGAGGATGGCAGACGTGATGGATTCTTATTCTGATTATACAGTCCTGTAAATTCTGTAAATGAATGAAAGTGTTAAGTTAATAAAACCAAAAGTGTTGTCTTTATGAAATATTCACAGTGTGCAAAGTGAACTTCTGCTGCAAATCAACATGTTATGTCAATTACCAGCCTAATGTAACGCAAGGGGTCAAATGTTAAGATTCCGTACAATTTGGCTATTCAGGGTTTCATGCAATCGAAACATTGGATTTTCCGTCTTTATGGTTATCATACCGAGGTACATCTTTTTGCAGAAGTTAAACTTTGAAAGTCTTCTTTCCTTTTGAGAGTTTGAGACTCTAGGCTTGACATTGCATGGATCCGATTTTATTTTGCGGTTAGTGGAGCAGCAATATTTATGACAAATCAACGTTGATTCAACGTTGAAGAATTTACGTTGACTCAACTTTCATATTCAACCAATTCTCAACTTTGATACTCAACGTTGATTCAACGTTTAATTTCAACGTTGATTCAACGTTGATTCAACGATGAAAAATCTACGTTGATTCAACAATGAAAAATCTACGTTGATTCAACGTTGACGAATTTATGTTGATTCAAGGTTGACGAATTGACGTTGATTCAACGTTGATGAATTTACATTGATTCAACGTTGACAACTTACGTTGATTCAACGTTGACGAATTTACGTTGATTCAACTTTCATAGTCAACCAATATTCAACTTTGATACTCAACGTTGAGTTAACGTTGAATCAACGTTGAAATGCCTGCTCAGTCTTGTATAGCGCTAAATCCAGGCATGTATAGCTTGCGCAAAGCGTTCGGCATTATTACACTGGTTTAACCCAAGCAGCCACTGGGCACTAGAAGCTTAACAACACTCGAGATGGAGGACCAGTACCCGATTTCAGCTGGGTCACTTGCCCAGGCGGACATCATTGACATTATCAGCGTCGCAGTAGAGGCAGGGACGAACCCTTGGAGGCCTGGAAGCTTTCAACGCCAGCCGATCACCCATCCAACTACTCTCCGGGCTCGACATTGCTTAACTTCGGAAGCTCGTGACCACCGTGCGTTGCACGAGGTCAACTCACCTCACAATGTTATGAAAAATTAAACTTGATAACGGCGACCTGATGAAAGAAGTGTGTAACTGATACAGAGCATATGTGATGCATCAGTAATTATTTTTAGACAATCAGATTTAATTTCGCAGACAGATGATAATGTGCAGTGGACTGATTTAGGTACTGATTACTTGTACACCAACATGACCAAGTGCTCACCACTTTGCCTTTCACCCATTTGAAAAACAATATCACATGCCAATATTAACATTCTGAAAGATTGAATGTTTTAAAATCATTTTTAGTTAGATTGGGCAATATGTCTCAGCCCACACTGCAGTGAACAAAACGTAATTAATATTGGTTATTGTCATTCTTAATCTTGTTACGATAGTCCATAACGCGTCATGGAGTATTTTCATACAACACAATTTTCATAAAATGTAATGCATCTGCCCACGCAATACGGGCTGTTAAGAATGCATTCCAGTACATGATGGCTTATTGACTTCTTGTTTTATACATTTTAAATCTTTGCAGATTATATAGCATGACACTATTGGGGTTTGTGTCTTTTGTACCCTGTCTTTTACATTGTTAAATGTTCAAAGGTTGAATACGAAACAACACAGAGAGATGTTTAGCAGGTTTCTTGACAAAAAAGTTTAGCCATAATGTCATGCACGGGGATCTGCAATTCATCACTTCAAGCTTCTGTTCAGATATTGCAATTCGGTTACATGATCCAGTGTCGGTTGAAGAAGATAAATGTTAGCCCTGATTACAGAGTTCTGAAGAAACATTGAAATTCTGCGTATTAATCATAATCACTCTGACACGAACTCAACAAGTGTTCACAGATAATACAAGGTCCCGAGACAGGAAACAAAGCTCTCGTCTCTCGTTCGTCACTCAACAAGGCATGTAGTAATGATAAACGTATCAATATCCAAGGAGTGTTCTCCTGAAAAAGATAAGTTTTACATTGCACCATAATTAAACTGCCATTAGCTGTACCCATGCTTAAAACACATTGGATATGCATGGAAGTTGATTTAGGTCTTACTGATAAACACATTTAAGTTGAGCCATGACCTGCTCTGTGACCTCACTGGACACATTCAACCAGAGCGTGCAACTGCTGACGGAGAGATGGCAGTTACATAGGATTGTACTTTGTAATCTGCCTTCGTGTGCTTCTTGCCGCATTGTTTAATTGTTGTAATAAAGAATTCAGTCCTCTCCTGCAGTATGCGTGTTTGTAATGCATATGGTAGATTAACCATAGCGCAGCAGAGTGTCTCGCCATGTGCTTCATGAATTGCACGTGCGTGCACATTTCTTTCAACGCTAGATGAACACCTGTGAGTACGTAGTCGTTTCAAGTGGACACTACTTTGACTTTTGCACAAGCTCAACTTGTCAGACAGAAGGCCCCAATACATGTATGTTCGTTTTTCATACTCGGTACAGTGGCCACTCTCGAAAGCAACACAGAGTTATTTTCCTTGTCTAAAACACACGCGGCTAATGCTGTGTGATTCAAGCACATTTATCTGAAGTGAGGTTAAATGGTCCTGGATACCTTAAGATTGCTTGTAACTACAAAGCTTTGAGAGACCAGCTCTTCTTATTTCAGGTTCAGAATGGTCGTCTGGATTTAAATGTTGTCTGTAACTAATAACGTGTTGAGGAGCGGTCATATTGTCTGGTACTCGGTTAAAAGTCAGCTTATTTAACGTCGGCTTTTGCCTCCCGAAGGGAGGCTATATCGCCGACAAGAGCGGAGGGGA
>JAUELE010248165.1:0-10993 GCA_031471655.1 Diodora aspera | reverse complement strand
GTTTGATAAATATTGTGATGTGCTTGAAGGCGTATTGAGATCTCATCTTCGCATACCAATTCATTTTTCAGACAACGAGCGAAGGAGGTCAAGATGAGCCGGCTTCTGGAGTATATCCGTAGCCACACGACAGACAGAGACACCTGGGACCTAGCTGATCAAGGTAGGTAACATGCTCAAAATCCAGGACAAATATATGACTCCGCCAAAGGTCCGTTATATGGATCATTCCTATTCACAACGATTGTCTCAAAGCGGGCGTTATGACCAATCAGTGAAGCTTCCACAGCGAAAGCTTGCATCTAATCATGTGGCGTTTCTCTCCTTACACTCTGCGAAGTAAACATGTTATGTGTTTAAATTTATCAAGAGTTACTTCTCACAGTGAATGCGACATTTCATTGGTCGTCTATATTTAGATTTGGACTTTCCATACACAAAACGACCATGGTGAATAGGAGTACATCCAGGGTATATGTAGGACCGTTCACAGAGTCATACATGCTCAGAATTTCGAGGATAGGTAACCCAGTCTAGACTAACGCTGTGGATGATGCATATTTTTGGGTTTGATACCTGAATGAATCAGCTGGCGGCCAGCTTATAGCTGAAAGATTAGTAGAGACAGTATAAAAATCCAGTATCACTCACTCCAGCTGAACTCATATCTATTTGTTGGTCCAATAAACCTCTGGAGTGGATTCAGCATTCTGAAAAAGAGCTGGGATGAATTTGAACACTGCAGATGCAAAGCTTTTGGCGGAAGCTCTGGACTAGGTAACGTGTCCAAAACAGAGCAGCCCGGATCATGACAAGGACCAAAATAACAGAGCACATCACCCCAGTAATGCAGAGTCTCCATTGGCTACCAGTAGAGCAACAGATGAAGTTTAAACTTTTGACCATAACATACAATGCTCTTCATGATTCACAGTATCTGCGAGACCTTATCAGCTTGTACAAACCAAGCCGATCCCTTCGTTCAGTTGACAAGGTGTATCTGACTGTACCAGACACTCAGATCTTTCTCTGTTGCTGATCCCACTTTATGGAATACTCTGCCACTCCACAGCAGACCTGCCACTGATGTAAATGTTTTGGACAGACTATAGATCAGGGCCAGCTCAAATGAGCTGACGGCGGCCATATAAGTCATTAAATGCAATTATTTTAACAAATATACATTTGAAAACACCTAGTTAAATTTTGCTTAAATCAATGAATAAGGCAATGTAGAAAATCATTAGCAATCACAAAACTAAATTTGGTAGCAGTTTATTCGAAAAATATACATAATAAAGAAACATCTGATCATAATAGACTCATTATTGTGGGTGAGTTGGCCTCGTTGAACGCTCGGAGGTCACTAGCTTGCAAAGTTAAGCAACGTCGAGCCCGGAGAGTAGTTGGGTGGGTGATCGGCTAGCTTCCAGGTCTTCAAGGGTTCACTCCTGTCTTGCACTGAGACCTGACAGTGGTGTCACCTTAAGCAAGTGGCTTTACGTGTAACTGCCTCAGTCGACCCAGCTGAAACTGGGTATTGGTCCTCCATCAGGAGATTTGTTAACCTTCTAGCGCCTAGAGGCTGCTTGGGTTACTTCAGTGTATTAATGCTGATCGCTTTGAGCAAGCTGTACAAGACCTAATATCATTTGTCCTCAGGCCGCTCAAAATACCTTCGGGGTCGGATTTGAGCCACAGGCCATAGGTTGCCAACATCTGAACTGGTTGTAAACTGGATTACAGCAGCATTACGAGATATTCAGTTAAAGAGGTCACTTTCTCTAAAAATAGAGAACTAAAATATGTTGTTTGTAATTTCAGCACACCAAGTCATGACCTCTGAGAATGAAGCTACAGATACATACAAGCCAAAACTTGAGGTCAAGGACAGCTTTGGGTCAAGGTCTTCTCTTGGGTCAATCAAGAAACGACCTGCAAGTGCTTCATCTGGGTCAAGCTCTGACCTTCACAAAGGTCTTGCCTGAATGGGTTTGAAAACTTAACCTTTGACAAGTATTTCACCTTGACCTTGAATCCTTACTTTTGATTTTTGTAAATTTATTTTTTTCCTTTTTTTTTTAATTATTAAAGTTATCTACACAAAATATGAAGCATTAAAAAAAATATTATGTTTGCTCTGCATTTTAAACATAATTTGAAACTTTCTTTCCTGAAAACATGTTTTACAACACGTCAAGTAGTAAAATATGTTTGAATGACGAAAACTATTTTGACCAATTGTGCAGAAATTGTGACAATGTTTTTAATATGCAAGGGTTGCATACACTACGTGTCCAAAGTAACATCCCCATAACACAATCTTGTGGAATGTTTTTGGCTGACATTGACACACGTTTTGAACATGTGCTTATCCAGATTTGAATGTTCTTCTGGTGATCGGAACCCATTCTGCAGATGATCTAAACATGTTCTTCCTGTGATCGGAATGTGTTCCAATCATGAGGGGATTGCACACATTATGAATGCGTTCTTAGGGGAACTGACTTTTGACATGTAGTGTAGCGAGTATGCGAGCCCTGTCCATTACCAGCCTTTACAGTTATGAGTGTGAATCTCGGACAAGTCAGCTGTTTATCAGCTCACATTAGTTTTATTTCTTAGGTTTGAAATTATCTTAGTAATTCAAGCTGGTGTATTTATTTCATGTTTTCTAAGGTGATGGGCAATATCTTCAATATTTATTTGGTACACTGTATTTCCTATATTAGATGCTGAGTCTCTAATAGATGCCGTGTCAATTGTTCAGTTCAGCCTCTAATTGGGTCCATCATTTGATACAATTAATGATCCCTTTAAGGGGCTTAAATGACATAATGAGAACTCCTTTTCTCTTCTGTGTTCAATTAATAGAAGCCGGGCCTTCAAGACAATCCGGGTCAAAGGCGTGTCGAAATAAATGGAAACCTAGGCATTTAATAGAGGAAATATTCATATGTCGATGTATTTTGATGTAGGCAATGTTTTAACCATATAAACTGAATTCTGTGTGATAAAACTTTCGTTAAGAACATTAATGACTAAAAATTAAAGAACTGTTTCGCCTTTATTTATTTTGTCTAATTCGGTCTTTCTTTTCTTTTTTCTTTTTGTTGCTTTCTCTCTTCTCTTCCTTTCTTGTGATTGAACCCTGACATCAATGCGATGTAGATGAAACAAAATGTCTCACGTGTGAGGGATGTGTCAGCTCAGGATAATTCCCGTATGTAACTAGACCGGTTTCTAGACTCATCAGTTACTGGACTCATCAGTAGTGCCGAACATCAGAAAGAGCCTGGTATTTATACCCATTAGGTGGAAGATCATGTGACAGAAAACGCTACCCGGCTAACATTTTGTAGCCAATCAATAGAGAGGAGGTGTTAGCCGGCAGATCAAAGAGTATAGGTAACCACCTGGCAACACAGATAGCCAATCATTAGGTAATGCATTGCTAGGGGGCTAACACTAGCTGGATGGGTTGTCACCCAGCTAACATCACGTTACATTGAATACAAAAAGTGATGACACGTGGAGACACTTGATTCGAATCCTGAACTCAAGGAGACCAAAACAATCCGTCGTAGAAAAGTATATACGTGGATCCATCAACTTAAAACAATGGTGCCCTTTGGCATTAATTATGTGGTGTAGCCTATGTGGGCCCCACCCTCATTTTGTATATCAATGTGATGTAGTTAGCACTGTGGGCATATGAGTGAATGATTGTCGAAAGCCATGTTAAATAATAAATACTCACTCCCACAAAATCGCAAATCACTTATTTACGCTTTCTCAATTTGATCTTCAACTCTGTCCTTGACCTTTGACCTTTTTTCATAAATATGTTAACTTTTTTAATTATCCACAGATAAAATTATGTTACAGAGAAATCATGAATAATCTGTTGACAATTACCAAAGTCAAAATTATTGCAGATACAATTCACTCCAGCCAATTATATTTTCCGTTATTCTGTTTATCTTTATCGGCGAGTTGGTTTTTCTTCATGTTCCAGGACTTGTTATTTCATGACTGAATGCAATAACTATTTGACTTTTTATTTTTAATTACTTTTTTGTAGAATGGTGTTGGTTAGACTGTGAGTAAAATTTTACTCATTTTATTGGCACAATTTTAGAACTTTTATATTGTTACTATTTATATACATATGGCATATATTTGTGTGACATATATCTGAGTTGAAAACAAAAGAATCAAAACGAGTTGTTCCCAAATTGGATCGGGAGGCCTTGGAAGGGTCCGGGAGGACCTGAAAAAAGGGGATGGCAGAGAGGCATTAAAAAGAGATATGGGGGGGGGGGGGGGAAATATCTTTTGTGCATGTAAAGCCGTACAAAAATGTTCTTGTTTCTCATCACCACCTACCGTAAAATTTGGCCTGACCCTAATTTAAAAGTATTTTTCATGTCCCTAAATATGGCTTAAAATTCCACATCCATTTCCGGCATTTCTACTTTTCGATCTAGAAGACATTGCGTTCAATGTGTCGTTTCTTGTGTTACAAATCGGGTGTCATGCGCACGTTTTAACGCCCTGGAAAGGGCTGATGGTGTCTGACACTATGAATATTTTGGATGACAATGAACAAAAAAGTGTCTGAACAGCTTTATTGAATAGCTAAAATAGTTTTCTAAGAAATAAATCTGAAATAGAATGCTTTTAAAAAAATAAAAATAAAACCCACCCTCCCTACACATTTTTAAAAATAAAGTTGATGATAACTATCAATTTACAAACAAAGCCACTTGCCCAAGGTGACACCACTGACATTGCCAGTGTCTTAGTGTGAGGCAGGGTGAACCCTTGAAGGTCTGAGAGCTTTACAACTTGAGCCGATCACCCATCCAACTACTCTCTGGACTCAACCTTTCTTGACTTCTCAAGCTTGTGACCTTCGTGATTCGCATGAGTTCAACTCACCAACTCAATAAACAAAGTGTAGTTAATAAGAGGTCCAACTCACCTCGATGGATGAGTAGAGACGGGGTGTGGTGGGTATAGTATGGAGGCCAAATGATCACCTGAAACAGTTTGAGAACAACTGCCCGCAACAGTTAAAGGGAAAGTGTGTTATTTTATTTTTATGTGCATCTGAAACTAGGGTTTGTCTTTTGCAGGCATGTGTGACGTAACCAGTTTAACAGAATATGGTTTTATAATATTACAGTTTATCAAATTTCATTGAAAATGTAAGGGATTCATCTGTCATGCTACAAGCTGCTAGCCAAGCAGTCCTTTCACCCAAGGTTATGAGTCCAAATTCTGCCCTTGACAGCTAATTATCAGCTCTAACTTTTGTTCTGAGAGAGGATCCGAGCTCCCCCCCCCCAAATAATCGTGGTGATTTCGCTGAAACATTGCTGATACAATCCAAACCAAACCTTTCAATTTCAACTGAAAATTATTTCTACTCATTATTAGCATGTTCATATTTCCTTTGCAAGTGTGCTTTGGTAAAATCATTTTAGTTTAGAGACTATGATTGTTAAAATTGTATTTTTCTTTTTATGATTCCGTCCAATATTCACTAATCCATTCCGCATTTATGCAGTTTACAGTTTTTGTAAAAACCAATGGCAGGTCCATTTCTGTGATACAATATTGACTTGAAACAACAATAAACATTTATATTTTCACTTGTTCTTGTTGTGTTGGAATATGAAAATGCCTTTAAATTTTCTTAGGAGGCAGACATAGTAGAGAGGAGTATCATAGAGTCAGGTGATGTTCTGTTCTCTAAGTCTTAACCAGGGGTCTCAGGGCTGCCAAATTGAACTTGCACCACCCAGTTTATAGTACATAGATTGCCTTGTTAGTGTCAATTAATTAAACAAGCATCTTGCCTAGAGACATTAATTACCTACTATGAAAACGGTGGTGATATCAGCAATCTTGAATTGTTATTTAAATTGCAATATATATATCTATCTGGCACTATTAAGCACTACTACAACAGATCAATCGCCCATCTCTGCGGTCGGTATTTCAAGACGTCCACTTTGAGCGATATATAGATTGTGTAACAATAGCCAGCCTCATTCCGAACCTTTCTCTGAGGGTTTACCGAACCATGTTTCAGGCAGATGCAGACGGATTTAGTTTCTTCTTTCAAATAGCCAGTCTAACATCCGAACATTTCACTGTGGGTTTGCCGAAGAATGTAGATTTTTCCGTCGATAAATGCATTCCGAACATGAACCGAATGCATTTATTTTCCAGATTTTATCGGAAAGTTCGGAATGCATTGTTTTGCCATTTTATGGCATGGAAGTCCCAAAATAAATTACGCTATTCAAGAGTCTGCAAAACTGACAAATATGCTGTATAGTTTGTGTATTATTTGTGATATGTACATAATTTTATGCATATTTATCGTTCCATAAGCTGGGTTTTAAATAAAAAGAGAACAACACTGAGTATGACCAGGTATCCAGCTTTAAGAAGAACTGAATATATACTATTCAAAAAAGGAGGGGAACTTGGAATTTCAAGGTAAATAACATAACCACCTTCAATAGCACAATATCCATAGAAAACCCTGGCCAGCAATGAGCCCTGACGTTTCTCCCATTTAAAATGTCTGGGACACCTTGGGCCCACGTGTGCGTCAACGTGAAAGGCCACCAGCCACGCTAGATGAACTTGTCCAAGCGTTGGTGGAAGAATGGGACAGACTGCATCAAATTACCATAGGTAGACTCATATACACGATGCCTCAACGAATCAATCGGTGTTTGGCCAATAACGGGGGCATTACACACTATTGACGCAAACTTGCAATTTCCGTTACTTACTCATTCCTTCTTTCACGGATCAAAACAGCAAGAGAAACGGTTTGGGTAATGAAATACCGGGTGAATTGTTTACTCAATTCCTTCTTTGTGAAGAGGCAATTAGTTTGGGGCCAATTATTATTATCATTAGTTTGTTATTGACCTTGACATTTCAAGTTCCCCTGCTTTTTTGAAGAGTATAGCAAATGCAAAGTATGCAAATATTACACCCTTGAGGTTCCATACATGTACCTCTTCGGTTTACGGAATACGACTTCATGGACCCGTTGACTATTCACATGAAATACTAGTGCGATGCCCTAGCCATTATATGTATTATAAGCCCACTCTGTCATATGGTTTTTCCTCTAAGAAGAGCCAGTTCTCCAATGAGAGACAAGGGGTAGAGGTAGTAGGCTACTTCTATTACAATGGTCGGGTCTCCAATAAGAGTCGTGTCAGTCCTGTACAAAAACCCCTCGTTACCATGGGATTGTAAAGGTTGCTTATATTATTTCCAAATCAAAGGTGAAAAGGAGGTACAAATAATAAGAGCCAGGAGTCCATTAAGAACCGGCTTCTGATTGTAAGCGGGGCCTCAGCACATTTCCAAGAAACAATGGTCAACAAAATCAGAGGAAATATGGTACTCCGACGTGACTGCAAGCACGAAAGGTACTGTACCTGTAGCGTCCACTAAGACGCAGAAGGATACGGTGGCGACGACGACTTGATACAGCACCTTAAAGAAAGAAATGAAATGAAACATTGAAAACTCCACAAACATGGTAAATAGAATTCCACGAGTAGTTTTGTATGACCTACCATAACTAACGCGGACAGATCAGCAGGTGATAAGAAAATAGGCCATACACACAACAACAGTTTGCCTTATCTGTTCGATATGCAGCCTGTTAATACTGAATTGTCTATGGCAGATTATCAGTGCCAATGTGTGTAAGCGCGTTGCAACTGAAACTCACTTCAATTTGCCAACAAATATGACCATTTATTACACACACTTTTTATGGTTAGAAGCTTCTGGGTTTTTCTAACCATGAAAAGTCTGTGTCATGAATATCTCATAACTTCTAAATGCCACTCAAGGATATAAATATGAACATGTTTTAATATCTTCACACATAGTTAGGACAAGGCAAACTCTGACCTTATTTCTTATCTATCAAGTTTTATTTTTCTAACGAGGAATATCGATGAATAAAGTGACAGGACTTTACAGTATATAAACATATCCAGGGCCCGTATGCATGCGAAGGAGGCAAGCGTCCACTTTGGAAGTAACGGTGCTACTTCGGTATGTGTGAGAGAGAAGTACACAAACAAGCATAATTTACAACAGACCTTCTGATTGGTTTTACTGAATCCATTTCCGTGGAGAATTCACGCGCATTCTGTCTCTTTTTACAGCTTACAAATTCAGCTCTGGTATATGGACTGTTTTAGAATTTTATAACGTTTTAAACAGTTCATGATGGTATAATAAAATATTAAATAACATTCCAGCAATACAAGTGTATAATTATATTATTATAATGATTATAATTATGCCTGCTACTTTAAAATATAAATGGCACCATCTTAATAGTTTTAGCATTTAATATGAATTTTTAAATACGCTTCCTCTATTAAAATATTTGATATTTTGGATGTAGTTGGCGCACTTGGAAGTCAGAGTCGCGGCCGCTGTTCCTGGAGTGTTGCAGATGTTAACGCGCTCACAGCAGTTTGCCCAAATCCCCGAATATCTAACTTTGAGGTACGTCTTTACAATTTATTGCCAACAAGTGCTGACGTAAACCGCCCAATTCATTAGAGAAAAACGTGACTTCTTTCTGCGCCAGTTGCTGGTGTTCAATTAAATTAAGATAGCACGCTGTTATTTTTCTACTTGTCCAAGCCCATTGGTCGTCAGTTGCTGATGTTGTAACAACTAGAAGGAAAGAAAGTTGCTGCCGGTACATATGCAAGTCCTTTGAGATGGTTCCGCAGCATTCTGTATCCTGAGGGAAATTATCCGGATGTGTTTGGCAGCTTCTTATTGGCCAACGTTTTACATACAGTATTACGTTAAACGCAGTGAAGTAATCTGATGATGCGCCACTGTTAACTTGATACTGGAGTTCCATACTAACTATTTCATTGATCTGGTGTGCAGGTTTCTGTGGATTGAAAACTTTTGTGGTGTTGGACAATTTTATGTTGAAAACAACAATGTATTCCTGAAAGCACGCAGGTCACCTAAAAGCCAGAGAGGTTAAACAACGCCGAATCCTTAAAGTAGTCGGTTGATCAGCTGGAGATGTAAGTCGCTCAAATTGTATTGCTCGTAAACTACCTCGGTGATGATAATGTTCTAGTTAATCGTCTTGTGCTTACAATCAGATTTTAGGTTGTATACTCCCTTGGGAGTTGAGAAATATTGTGGATTGTACATTGACCAAATAATCATGATAACAATATGCACTTCTATAGCCTCTAACTTCCAGGTATGTGCTGAGTGGCGCTACTAAAACAAATTACGCACGGTTTGCATAAAGAAGTATGTTTTAAGACGGCACCGAAAAGGATCAAGTGACCGCAAGTTTTGCGATATTCGAGCGAAGAGTTCTAGAGCTTCGGATTGGCGACTGAAAAAGGTTTCTTAATCTGCCGTTGGTGGGAACCGCGTGAGAGATTTTCCGTCTCTCATCGTATGTCAGAGATCGCAAATCGAAGCCTCTGATTGGCTGTTTAAACCAATGACCCGGGGTAAAGGATCCGAGGTCATGCTGCCGGGACGCACACCTGTAACGCCAAATGAACCCTAAAATGACACTTTGGTAACGTGTGTAAGAAAAAGATTAATATACTCCTGTCTGTTAGATACCATGGATCTCGCCCTCAGAGTAAGTTGTTTACATGAGAGTCTTTTCAAAGAAAAAGCAAAGGTTCTTGACATGGTCTGTTGCAGTAAATTCAGACCGCCCTACAACAAATGGGGTGATGGTCTGTTTTAGTGCTAAGGACCATACAGTCAGTGTTATCCTCATTGAGGTTTAAGCGTGTCTGACATCAATTTGGTTAGCTCCTTGAAAAATGGCAGGGATACATATTATGTAGACTACTTAGAACATGCGCCATGTGCGTGGATTCAGCGCTATATACTTTGTCGTTTCGTATTCGCGAATGATTAGATATTCCAGATACATGTATTTGGAACAGCGTACACGCTACGACATACCTCAAAAGCAGCGACAAACATTCAATCCAAGTCGCAAACACATGATAGGGTTCAAGGAACTCGACATTACACATAATTATTCGTATGGCACATTGCACCGACACCAATGAAACAATATAACGATAATGTACACACTATTATCCTGGACAGAGACATTACACTATAATGCATAAGTACAAATATGGTCTTGATACAAATATGTTTGACAGTAGATGTCTCTGATACAAATATGACACCGCTGTACAGACATTCTTAACAGAAGAGACGGCATTATTGCACAGATGTGTTTGACAGTACATGCTCCTGATAAAGATGATAGTATTAGTCTTATAACAGATCAAAGCCAATTCCGTTTATAGAATTATGGGCTGAACAATAACGTATTCATATTTCGATTTTTAACTACATGTATTTGGAACGCCTCACTACTTCTGTGAATATATTTGTCAGTCACTGTACTGGGAATGAATGTAGATTCCTTTATTAACTGCAGGGAAATATTGCTTTGAAAATGCTGAAGGTACGAAAAGGATATACATGTATAATTAGACGTTCTGGTACCGATCCTTACAACCCCTCATTTCCATGCATTTATTGTCATGTTACTACCAACATTCAGAAAGTACCAAATCATTCATGAATGGTCGAAGTATTCCTTTGATGGAAGCTTATTCGCGCAGCACAATATCCTCCTCGTGAAGGCTTTGTTCTTATATCTATGTAATGCTCTTTCAAATGTTCCTACAAGCATCACTGAACCACGCATGCTCATTAAATAAATATTATTTTATCTTTAATTCTCGTGCATAAGCAAGTCATTGGATAGTAAGCCTTTAGTTCCAGTTGCCTCACCAAGCTTAGTGATGGATTTCAGATCTACAATAATTGTTTTGAACGTACTTAATTAGGCAGAAAATAGAACGCCAATTTATAATGGTGTCTTTAATAGCTTCCG